>NTHP01000568.1:368680-379045 GCA_003416845.1 Oplegnathus fasciatus | reverse complement strand
CAGTGGCTTTCCTCAGCTCTTTTTCTATTTTTGATAAACAAACCTGAGGCGTAAAACTGACGTCTCTAACTCATCAACCTCAGCTTCATTTCATCAGTGATTCCAGTGACCTGTCTTGGCCGCCTTCTTTTTCCCCATTGTACTTGATCATAATGCCACACGTCATGTAACTTGCAGGGATTCCAGGGGAAAGAGAGGATTTGCTTGTACTTGTAGTGCTCTAAATATTTTTCATGCATTGCTTGTCCTGCCACAGCGCGTTGTGCTCAGGTAATGATGAACGATCACAAAGAATTCTGGGCCAAATGGGCTCCAGGAGTTCACATCATTGTTGACTGTCTCTTGGCGCTCGGAGGTTCTATTTTAGGAAGTTAACCTGAGTTATTACAGTAATGGAAGAGCACTTAAGACAGCAGCAGGGATTCTCCTGAGGAGAGGAGCTAAAGGGAAATCTGTGAGTGCATTTCAGGGCACAAAGGACTCATGACTCATGAAACAGGGCCAGTGTTTAAAACAGCAAATACTTTTTGTGAACTGGCTGTTGAGGTCAGTTATTCTTCAATATAGGACCAAAACTAATACTTACATGGAAATGTTGCAGATTACTACAGTATTTGACATTAACTGAACTTTTTACAGCATCTGTGTGGTCACCAAATAGCTAATGCAGGTCAGTCAGTCAGAGAGAATTGATTCCTGAATAATATCAAACTTCATTGCGTTTGGGTTTCTGTATATCTGCAAAACACTTCTGTCTCACCAAAAAACTGCAATGTAGAAAACTGTAATGTGTCAACTTTGGACCCAAAAGCACAACTCGAAAGCCAAGTAGGATAAAAGATGGTCTTTACTCAGGGTCAAAAAGCAGGCAGGAGTCAGGAAACCAGGCAGACAAACAAAGAAAGGCAAACTTATCCAGGCAGAGGGCAAGCATGAAGGCAGAAGTCCAAGGTGCAGGCAGGCAGGTGAAGTGGCTGGATTGCTTGGTAAGGAACACATAAGACAGTCTGACAGGGAATAGCTGGAAATGGGCTGGTATATATACTTCAGGGATAATGAGGGAAGTGGAAACAGGTGAGCAGGTGGGTGGGGCGGTCAGGTGGTGGTGAATGGTGGGAACAGGGGTCACTGCAGGTCAGAAGGGAGTGGCAGGGTCTGAAAAGACAGGAGAGCGGTGAATGAACTTGCTGTGAGAAGAAAATGGCAAGAATCAGGCTGATAATGTGACAGAAAACATGGTTTTCATCAGGCGTGTTGAGACAGGAATTCATTCACACACAACACACAAATTTTTTTTAAATGTTGCTATCAGATCACAACTTTATTATATTTAGAAATCAGTTTGTTTGCTCGTGATCAGAAGCCTTTTCTCTCATTATCACGAGAGCCAACAAAAATTACTTTTCTCAAGATTACTGAGTAGAACTTACATTTATCCGTGGTTGTAGCTGCAAACTCTGCCTGTGTCATAGGCCCAAAATAGATGTGTTGATCAGCTGTGATCGCTCCTTCTGACACTGTCAATTACACTTGAGTCTTTCTGCACACTGGAAGTTCTGACAGACTTACAAGGCTCTGCAAAACCATCAATTTGTTATCTAATGATAATGAGATCATCGACTCTGATGTTAAGATAACAGAAAAAGACAACTCTGTGCTTCCATGACCGACATGCGTGGTTAGAAAATACCAAAATTTGTCTGATTGAATAATCCACATACAAATCAAAAGATTAAGCAGAAATCTAGCTCTGTTAATTGGATTATGATCTCTTTCTTTTTGACCTTATAAAGATTATAAGATTAAGCCATTTATAAGACAAATTGGATTAAGGCGTATTTACTCAAGTGCATGTAATCATACTCAGTGACAACCTTTAGACACAAAGACAGAATTTTAAAGGTATCCAGCACTTCTTGTCTAATCTGGACGACTCCTAAAGTCATAGCCGAGAGGATCAATAATGGCCCAGTGCAATCTGCATTGTAAATGTATTGTGTTGCCTTTATGTACCTGTACAGACCGCCCAGAAGACAACACATGGAGACCAACTAGTACATCTGCTGATGAAATACTACCCCATTCCAGGTTTGCTGCATTAGTTTGTTTGATTTGATTAAAGAGAAGTTTATTTAGGCAATAGTGTTGGTAAAAATGCAGTTTGTGTTTTTTTACAGTGATGCATACACCCAAAAAACTTTGCGATAAATCAAATTGCCACAAACAGTGAACTTGGGGGCTTTTTGTCTGAAGGTCTGAGGCCCCCATGTTGCCCACTTTGACCAGTCAGTAATCCTGCCCTGCCTATAGTCCACAATGGGATGAAGAATCCCATATGAAATATCTAGTCTCATAAAAATGACTAGAATGACATAAAATTACTTGATTTATCCAGTGTTTTCAGTGCTAATGATCCTGTGCTATGAACATTTTCAATCTTCTTTGCTCCCAAAAGACCAAAAAACCTTGTATAATAACAGTGTTAGCAGGTAACTGACCACATTGACTGAAAGTCCTTAATTGATTCCAAATCTAATTTGCTCGTTTGTTTGTGTTTGCACATTTGTACGTGTGTCTACCTGTTCTTTGAATTAGCGTACTGGGAATCGGGTATATTTCTCCCTCTCCACTGAAAACATACTGATTAATGAGCAGACGCCGCAGTCCTGCAGGGCCATAATTCATATTAATTCATAATTCATATTTCACTGAGAGGATTTTTGTGGGGGCTTTGTGAATGCATATTAGGCTGATGCTTGCTCTTTGCTGATGTTTACTGTTCATGGATTGTCTAGCTGTAAATGCTGCTATATGAATACATATGTGTGGATGCAGTTAGAGCGAAACTACCAGCTACTGTCTCTCTCCTCTCCCCTCATCCTGCACTCACTGCCAACCAAAAACTTCAAGCAGCAATCCAATGTTGGCTTAACTACCATAGACAGTGCTTTTCCTCATTGACAGTGAACATTTTCACTCCCCTGCCTATTCTTCCTCCCTGACAGCCCTATTTATTGGCCTCAACAGCTGAGGGAAGGATTATGGAGGGATATAAATGAGAAGGAGCACACAGAGAGTCCTGCTGGGACTTGAACCCAGGAAAAAAGAGAGTATAAGCTCTTCCAGGAGGGGGATCGCCTTTGTGTTACTGCTACATGTGACTTCTGCTCTGGCATGCTGCATGTAGGATTTTAACACAAGACATTAAAACCAATGTAATACTAAAACACCAACAAGACGTAAACAAGACAGCAGCCTCTACTGGTCATTATGTTTCTTACTGTACTTTGGATGATTATCAAGTCCAAGAAAGCAAGAAAGCTTGACTGACTGAAGAAAGAAAGGAGTGAATCAAAGTGATAACAGAGATGCTTTCTCAACATTAGACATATGGTGTGTACTTGATGTCTTGTCTTTTGTTTACACTGATGTATAATGTACAGTGATTAGATTTGTCATCGTAAATGTTTAGCACATGATTTATTGTATTAATAACTGAAATAGCATGGACTCTTTGCCTCCTAAGCAATTTGTTAGTTATTTGCGTTTCTTGATAATATAATGGACTTTTGTTGTTTACAGCTTGCCAATTAAGCTAATGGAAACAGCCTGTGCAGTAAATTTAAATTATAATGAAAACTTGAGTTAAGGCAAACACACCAGGGAAGGAAAGATTATGGCAGGAACACTAGCATCAATAAATACATTTTGATTTTGATTTTAATTTTATTAATTGTAGGTATACCAACCATCCCTGATTTACATGTAGGCCTGTATACATATACTGTGCGTGCTGTATGTACACTGTATGTATGTGGTGGAAAATATTAGGGCTGCAGGTAGGATTGAGAACAGAGTGGACTTAGCTTGAAAATTTGAATGAGTACATGTACCACTTCCAGGTCCCTCCCTCTCCGTCACTGCTGCGCTCCAGCTCGCCTCCAAAGCCCCTCCCCGCAGAGCAGCCTGGTCTAATTCTTTCTTTTTAGCTTGCTTTTCTTCGTTGGTCTTCTTCTGTTTACATGTCTTTGTCGAGTACTGTAAGCTGTTGTTGGCAACGGAGGGATGGGCAGCTTTCTCATTGCTTGGTTGTTCGGTGGTTGTTTGTCCGCCATTGCGTCCGCTCACTGAAGATACTGAGCTTGATGGAGTTAGCGCATGTGTGGGGGACGGGAGCTGCTCACAGCGTGTGCAGGAGCAGTGATTGACACTCCGTCAGACACTCCTCCTGGCTCTGATTGGTTGTTTTGATTCAGGCACAGTGGACTCTTGCAGATGGCCTTAGGGGCAGCAGGTGGAGCCAGAGGAGCCTGATTTTTTCACAGATCATCTGTCTCATCTACTACTGTCAGGACATAGTGACAGTTTTAGCAAATATGACTAAAAGTTATTTTTATACAGGTTACCTACTACAACTTTAGGTAGAAATTTGAGGTACTTACTTTACTTGAGTATTTCCATTTTCTGCTACTTTATACTTCCACTCCACCACAACTCAGAGGCAAATATTGAACTCCACCCTATTTATTTGATAACTTTAATGAATAGTTACATTGCAGATTTAGATTAATGATACAAAATATAATCAACAAATGAATTCACAAGCTACCCAGCAGTATATAAAGTTATTAAAATTAGCCCCACTTGCACGTTGATGCATCGATAATTGTATTCCAATAATATATGTTATTCTTAAATGGGACATTCTGCATAATGAGTAGCCCATTTCAGAATGATATGTATTATATTATTGGATTATGATTATTGATGCATTAATATGCACATCAATATTGCAGCTGCTAATTTTAATGACATTTTATACTGTATTATTAGTCTCAATCTGCAAAGTAAAGTTATCAAATAAATGTAGTGGAGTAAAAAATATAATATTTCCCTCTGAAATGTAGTGAAGTTGAAGTATGAAGTAGCAGAAAATAGAAATACTCCAATAAAATACAAGTACCTCAAAATTGTACTAAAATGCAGTACATTAAATGTACTCAGCTACTTTCCACCACTGCTGTTATGGTCCCACACAGAACTGCCTGTGAGTGATGTCTTAGTGTCTGCTGGCTAATATTTGCCGTTATGTTGCTGCCATCTGTGTCCTTATTTGCATTGGTATTAATTGTGAATTAATTTCTTGTTGTGGCCGAACCTTTTTTTCTTTTGCTGGTGTTTGCCTTGTACACTGTGATGCTTTCATACTGTTTATTTACACAGCGGTAAAATATGAATAGTCATGTTTGAGTATTATGAGTGTTATGAATTAAACTTGTTTTGCAGCATATTTATCCCGTGGTTGTTGTTTTGGTGGGTTCGCTCACTGTAACCAGGTCTCTAACTGAGGGTGACATTTTATATTGAGTTTGTGGATGTAAAAATGAGTTGTTTTGCACACAGCCCTTTCCTAAAAAAAAATAATTTCGTTGTAATTTTGGCTTCCTGGCAAATTTCACATAGTGTTTGTCACTCACAGGAAAGGTCAATTTCACATTTACTGCACATGTCATAATAAAAACAAACTGTCACATTAACACAAACAATAGGTTTATGTGACAGCTTCCTTTACTTTTCCCTATTTGCTGCTGCACTCAGCAGTTTTTTAATGAGTGGGTCCCCGTTTTGTTTTTCTAGTGCACGCCCAGAAGCAGTAGGTGATTTGTTAATTTTTAACAGGGGGGATAGCCCAATGGGAGCACCCCCTGCTGCCACACCACCAACCAACACACACCTGTGTACACCTCCCAAAGGATGTTGTTGCAGGACGCCTTTCAGGTGAACTGGTTTAGATTTTTCCAATTCACTGTAAAATATATATATTTTTTTGTTAGACACGCTGTGGCTTGGGCAGTTTTGGAAGGAACGTTTATTATTGTCACTTGGTGAACTTGGTGTGTGCTTGCAGGGACACAGGGAATTTTGTAATCCTTGGGTCCATGGCTCTGGCTTTGAGTGTGTGTAGTAATTTTACAATGCACATAGAGGGACTTGCTTATGAATCTGTTGGTAAATCCCATCTCTCTGTCAGTGTTTCTCAGTATTGTGTCCAACATCGGCTGTTTAAATATAGTCATACAGTATGTGGACAAATTTATGTGCACCACTACTTTTGCGAGTACTGTAGCTGTTTTCCACCTCTATCAAACCAACACTTTTCACACCAGTGTTTCTCAGATTGTCTTTTTGCACAAGATCAAAGAGGGAACAACAAGTCCTCCATCATAGAAATCAGGAAATGTGCTTCGAGACAGCGGATGGTATCTCTGAACCACAGTCAGGAGTTTGTAATGTATTTGCTAATCTGTCTGAACTCTGTGAATTAATTATAAAGTAGATAACATCTGGAGGAACAAATAATTGAAACAGGTGTCCTCTCAGTCTCTCTTACTCTCGTCTTTCTGTTTCCTGTTTCTCTCTCTCAGCGCTTTGTGATGATCACTCCCCTTCATCTCTTTCTTCCTGTCAGCATGTGAAAACACTCACTGATTAGATTACATTACATTTTAATAAGTGCTACGGGTAAAACAGATTATTGCAGCAATTCAAATGTTTTCTCAATGATGCAACAAGTGTATAAATACAATTTCTAATGGTACTTACATTTTGAGGTGGATTTAACCACAATATTCCTGGTTCAAATCCAGCAGAAAAAACATGTGGTGCATGTCATGCTCCTCTTTTCTCCCCGTTTTTATGATTAGCTAATAAATCTAGCTAATAATCTTTTGAGATTTAGAAAAGATGAAACTGACAGACGTACATGATATACGTATGTGCCAGAATATACAGTAGAGTGTAGAGGTACATCACTTGTTATTCACATGATCAAGTTTGTTATTGTATAATCTATATTCGGCTGTATATCACTATTTTATACCAGCTAATGTAACCTCCACATTATGTGTGAATTACTGCAAAAAAGACGGTTATCCAAAAGTAACATTTCTGCCATAATGTGAAGACTTTTAAAACTCCTGCAACTTTGAAGCAAAACAAGCAGACAAATGCTGTCAGACCCACTTTTCCTCCCTTCCCTCCAATCTGTAGCAATCAGTGTGCAGCTGATTGACAGCTGGAAGTGAGGCTCTGTCTGGCTGAACGGGTCAAATTCCAGACCCACAAAACTACTTCTTGAAGACACAGCGGAGCTGGGGTGATAGTAACATCGGCGAGATCCAGACGCAGTGTTTAAAATCAGAAAAATGTCAACTTATGACATGTAGTTGGGGTAGATTTACATTACAGTTTCATAATAATACACCTCTGACTGCTTTTATGTGCTGCCCAAAAAACATGATGATTAAATCGTCCCACTTCCAGTTGCACAGCCTATATATGGCTCTTGAATGCCTAATAGAGCATTTTTCTATTCTTTCCTTCCTTCGATAGCCAGCTCACACTCGCTGGACTACTTAGAAAGCGACTTGAGCTGCTCCTTCACCAGCTTCCACTCCTCTTTGGCATTACCAGCTCTGGCTTGTAGATTACATCATGTTTGCTTCAGCGCCGCTCATTATCACTCAGAGTGTCTGTCTGGAGATTTACTACAAAGTGTAATTAGTACCAAAGGCAACAGCGCTTGATAACCGTGTCCTGTCATTCTCTAATATGTCTTTTTATTGCATTCTGTAGCTCTTCAACTCTCTGTCAGCCTTTGTGTTTATACCCCATCGCCTCCTGTCTGACTGTCTGTCTGCATGTTTGTCTGCACTGTCTCTTCTTGAGCTCTCTCTTTCCATCCCTCTCCTTCTCTGTCTCTCTCTCAGGGTTTCTAAAAGGGACTTTGATCATTTTAACAGCCTTATAAAGCTGACAGGTTCGCCAGAGAAAACGTCCTCTTGCACCAGAGTAGATGTTGGCGAAGTGACGCTGAAGTGACCTGACATTTATGGGGTCGCCAAGGACTCTGATGACACGCTCGCCAGCTGGGGGAGAATGCCTGTACACAAAAAAGGGGGATCAGCCTGTAAAAACCACATGGAGGTGCCAGTCAGCTGACTGTGCTGACCCGTCAGTCTCTCAAAGTTGCATCCACATTCTCAAGATGGGAGTTGAAGTTTCCCAGCTCTTCTTTCTCTGAAACAGTAACAAAATCAAACCATAGCTTGAAATAGTTATTCCATTGATGGAACACCAACAATCACCAACAATTTTGATAATCGAATAATCATTTATGTCTTTTCAAGCAAAAATACAAAACTGAGGTAAGGTCAGGTAAGAGGTCACACTGGGCTCTGGAAAACTGTGATGGGAATCTTTTACTTTTATTGACATTTTATAGACTAAATAACTGATAAATTGAGGAAAATAATTGATAAATTCATTCATCTCAAAATTAACTGTTAGCTGCAGCCCTATTTCACATAGGATTGGAGCTGAAACGATTCATCGATTAATGGATTAGTTGATCGATAAATTGTAGTATTAGTAGTAGTAGTAGTAGTTTTTCAAACAAAAAAGTCAAACATGACTCATTTCCAGGTTCTCAGTTGTGAGGATTTTGTGCGTCTCTCTGTCTTTTGCTTTGGCTTTTGGACTGTTGGTTCGACAAAACAAGTACTTTGAAGAATTTTGGGAAATTGTGATGTGTATTTTTTCCCCATTTAATCCAGTAAATAATTGGAAAATTTAATGATAATGAAAAATAATGGTTAGTTGCAGCCCTGGTTGGCATCTCCAGCAAAATGGGGATACATTTGTCCAGCTGTTCTGCTTCCTTGTTCTTGTCTGTGCAACATACAGGTTTCTAACCCTTGTCTGTTGTCTCAATTATTCCAGTTCCTAGCTTGACTTCCTATTTGTTTACAGAAGAAATGAATAATTTCTGCAGAATATGACTTATTTCTAAATTGAAGCAATTATTAAAAAGTCACATAACAGTCACTGGATACTGTTTAACTCAGTGTGGAGCACTTTGCTATATTAGGCTTTCAGCCGTCGGGCCAGACAGTCAATCAGTCTCCTAACTCTCTGCTCCATCTTGAGTTTATTGACTGACAGAGTGTAACGGGGCGTTACTGGAAACGCATGGCCAGCCAAGCATCGTGTGCCTGCTGAGGGTGCATGCATGTGTCTGTCAAGTGTGCGCTCAATTTGTGTATTTATTTGAGTGCGTGCGTGTCCGGGGGAGAGGGGTGAAGGCCGAGCTAACTCAGGGCAGTGGAAAGTGAAAAGCTTACAGACCGTAGGACAGCTTTATTATGGTTACACACTGAGGCAAAGGCTCGTGTTGTTGTGTGTGCGCCGTGGTCTTGCCCTTGGGCAGTTTTGCCATAGATCAAGGTTTTGGTCTTAGCCTGTCTTTTGCTGCAGGCCAGAAGAGTTAACGATGCCTTTAAGAACAACAAAATGTCCACAGAAGTATGAATCCCAGTGCGGCTGGATCAGAGTGTACATTGAGGTTGGCTGTTTGGATTCAGTGTGTGAAACTGGCCTCTGGCCGTTCACAGCAGCCCCTCAGGGCTTTCCTAAAGAATGAATGCTGTCTGTCCATTTCCTTCGACCTTACTGTCAGTTGAATTAGGAATAGCACCTGCTCAACAACTGCTTTTACTACTGCACATGTTGTGTCTGGATGTCTTTTGCTCTGCAACTAGAACACCTGAAGTGAAGCTAAACCCACTGGAAGCAAAGACAGGCTTCACTTACAATACAGACCAGCCAATGTCTGATCATGATAATTATCACTCTCTAAGAATGTGCTTCTAGTGTGACATGAGCATCATTTCACCTGAGGTACCACAATTTTCTCGTTTTAATGACCAGGGATGGTGACATCCTGTGGAAGCTTTTGTGATTAAAGAATACTTGGCTCCATTGTTATGTTTTTTTTCTCCACCATTCTATACATTACTGAGTGCTGTCACTGCCATCTGTTTCTGCAAATCCTCAATTTCTTTTAATTGTCATTCAAATATGCTGCCTCCACGAGTCACCTTCTGAAACTCTGTGTTTTCTAATTGAAGTAAATAGGTATATGGCGGTGATGAACATGATGTGGGCAAAGCGGAGTCATGACTGTAAGTTTTTCAGTTAAAAGTTGATCGTGGACGGAAAGAAAGCCATTTACTATAATATAATAAAATATTCACACATTTCTAATTGAAATAAAAACATCAGTCACGTGGAGGAGATTACTCACCGGCTGGCCTGTTGCTGGTTTGATGCGACCATGAAAATAAAAAATTACTACAAAAATATGAGTCAGTTTTGCTTACTAGAGCTACTGAACAACGTGACCCGCTTGATTTTAGAGATCTGTCCTCATCATGTAATGGCCAAGGTTACTGAATCCAGACCGCTAAACCAACCTAAACTTCAGCTCAACAAAACAATTATTTTCACAGGGTCCATTTACTTTTT
>NTHP01000568.1:344899-368668 GCA_003416845.1 Oplegnathus fasciatus | reverse complement strand
TTTTTTTTTTGTCAAACCCCAAACTTGATTCCAGAACTAACTCTTTTTAGATCAGCCAAAATGTCGTCACGTCAGAGGTCACCTTACCGTGTTTGTATGAGGGCCGAGGACAGACGTACAAGAGCACAAACTGACAGCTACTCCAAGTGCTAAGTTAAAGAGGAATCGAAATGAGAGTTGTATGTGTGAGTGTGAATGTACGGGAACAAGATGAGAAGTCTCACATACCACCTTGTCGCAGGTTCAACTCTAACTTTATTAAGTTAATACTAAAGTAAGAGACACAGCAGAAAAAGTTGTGACAGTTTTGGGTCGCCGTGCGGTGACACAACTATGAGTTAAACAGCTGAGCGTGCACACAGATATCTGCAGACTCGTTATATCTCCATGTGCCTCATGAGAACCTTGATGTGCTAATTTACTACTAATAAGTTCCAACCAAAGAGCTGTATGAGTTTTGGAAGTTTTGGAAGTTTATTTTTAAAACTTGCTTGGAGTTGTGTACTGTCAGTCTAAATCAGCAGAGATTGGTCACTGGAGTGTTTTCCTTCATCTTAAATTTGGAAATGTGGCTTTTACTGTTTGAAAGTTTATGTAAGATCTGTGTGGATGTTTGTCATTATTACTTTCAAAAACTTTCCAAATATTTCTTTACAACTTGCAATATCAATCAAAAGTATGATGGCTATATGATAGCGCTAGCAACTAGCGATTATTTTTTATCTTTGATTAATCTGCCAGTTATTGTCTTGTTTTGGCTATCACATGTTGGAAAATTGTGACAATTTCCGAAAGCCCACAGAGATGTCTTCAGCTTGCTTCTTTTGTTCGACCAACAGTCCCAAACCAAAAGATATTCAGTTTATTGTTACATAAGACAAAGAAAAGTAGCAAATCATCACAGTTGTGAAGCTGGAACAAAGTATTGTTTGACATTTATACTTAAAAAAGAAAAAGACTTAAAGCAATTGATCGATTATCAAAATAGTTGCTTCTTCCACTATATATATATATATATATTTTCTCATGTAATGGAGGCATGTTTAGCCAAATCTGCACGCTGCATACATTTCTATATTTATAATAAAAGTTGATATTGTCCGTACATTACCTTTTATCTCAGTTTGTTCTATAATGTAGCTCTTGTATAAATATTTCTTTTTACTTTGCACTCGTGTGTCTCTCTTCTGAACAATTTGTAATGCAGCAGATGTTTTGTTGCACTTTCTCCCCGTTTGTGCTATTCTTAACTAAATTCTATCAAGCTTTTGTTGTATCGTGTTTCTGTTTCCCTGCACTGCCACGACCCAGTTTCCCCACTGGGATCATTAAAGTTTCATCCTCAACACAGCTGAAGTAATGTGTGGGATTTACCTCGTGCCTTTTTTTTAAAGTGTGTGTGCAGGCTCTATCTATGATCCTGACCCGCTCCCTCAGTGACTCACAGTGGCTACTCTACATGACTGCTGAATATTATGCATATTTAATAGGGTATGCTTTCCAGCTAAACTGACCCATTAGGATGAGTTTCAGTTACAGCTCATTTCAGCCCTGATGTTTCTTCCTCAGTGTGTATTTGTGTGTGCGTGTGTGTGTGTGTAATCCCCTGCACCCCCTCACACCCCCTCCCATCCTTTGCCTATCTGTCTATAATCAATCTTTCCTGGCCTCAGTGTCATTTGTCTAATGTTCTTGATGGTACTTTACCGTAAAGGCCGTGTGTAAATCACACTGCACCGCTGACAATTCAACTCTCCTGCACACACACACCCTATGATACACAAATGTACAAATGCAATGAGGTGTATCACTGACTGGAAAGCTGTCTGTCATACTCTCATCCATTCATTCACTCATGACAGGTCCCAGTGCTGTATCGATTGGGTTATATTTAATTTCCCCTGGTTTCTCCGTTCTATTTCTCTTTTGCTTTTTACTCTTTAATGCTGCAACAAGCCCATTTCCTCATCATTAAATCAATAAGATTCACTTGATCCTGCGGATTAGTGGACTGGCCAAGACTGTTTTCTCATATCATTTATTAATTGTTGAGTTTTCCTGATTAGACACCTTGGGTCTGTAAGACTTTCCCTAAATATTTGCATTCTTATGGTATATATCTAAGGAAATGAGGTTCATGAATCCGATATTATCTCACACACACACTACTTACACACTACTCTGGAGTGTACTTGTATTTAGAAATTTTAAGTTGCTTTTCCCCTTCATATTGTTATGCTTATATTCTTATTTTTCAACTTAAATTCTAGTTGTGCTGTTTCTTTATGCCTCTCTTTGGTCAAGGCTGACCTGAAAAAAGCCATGTTACATTTCTGCATCTGCAGACTGTGGGTGCTTTATGACACGTAGTTGGGCTGTTGCTGAGCTGAGGTTGAATGTCTGATTTTCTTTGAAGCTATTGGTGGCTTTTGATGAGGTTTTGTTCTGATTTTGTCAGAATCAACTTGGCCTCTAAGGAATGTTTTAGATTGAGACCTCACAAGCTGTTTGAAAAATTAACCCTTGGTTGCCCAGAAGAAGCTGTCAACATTGAAACGACATCTGATTTTGCATTTGTGCTTCTAATCTGGGCAGCATCATTCTGGATGATCGATATTGATCAATAATGCTGTCCACAGCTGGTGTGGTGCATCCCTGAAGCTTGCAGGGTTATTTTAAGTTGGCATAAGTATCAAGTATATAATCAAGACCTGAAGCTATTCTTATAAAATCAAATATTTTAACAGGGCAGGGTGCCTTTGGTTTACTTTACGTTTTACTTTAGAGACCAAACTATAAAATAATGAGGTGTTTCTATGATTCCAGAAACACTCCTAACAATCTAATTCAATATACAGTAATACAATCCTATACAATGTACTGTAAATTTCAATCTGCACCTCTTTACAGTCTACAGTTGACTCAATTTATGTTATTTATCTTTTATCTTTTCTATGAGGCACATTCTTTGGATTTCATTCATTTTTACTGATCAAAAATTGGCAAGGCCAGCTAAAAAGAGCTGTGACACAAATGCTTGCACACACACACACACACACACACACACACACACACACACACACACACACAGTTCACACACACCATGTCAAGGCTGGTGTCTGACATCATTAACCATAAAGTTAAAGAGTGTCCCAATTAACTCTGGGCTGCAGAGGAGCCTCGGCGTTACAATGTGGTGACTCCCCACTCATTAACCTTTAGATAAGGGCCAGACAGACACACACACACTCACACACACTATAAAAAATAGTGACCACAGGCAACCATGCAGATATGCATGTACACACATTGACAAACACATTAATCCTTGAAATACACGGAGGAGGTTGAGTCCTCATTATAGCAAATCATTTGGAAATAATGACAGTGGTGATCTCTCACTGTTATCAGTGCGACTGTTATGGCTTAATATAACAGAGACTCTGAACTTGAAGGTTGAAGGTGCTGTGTGTATCATTTTAACCAATTTAGTATTGTCCATCATTGTCAAATTAGCANACACACACACACACACACACACACACACACAGTTCACACACACCATGTCAAGGCTGGTGTCTGACATCATTAACCATAAAGTTAAAGAGTGTCCCAATTAACTCTGGGCTGCAGAGGAGCCTCGGCGTTACAATGTGGTGACTCCCCACTCATTAACCTTTAGATAAGGGCCAGACAGACACACACACACTCACACACACTATAAAAAATAGTGACCACAGGCAACCATGCAGATATGCATGTACACACATTGACAAACACATTAATCCTTGAAATACACGGAGGAGGTTGAGTCCTCATTATAGCAAATCATTTGGAAATAATGACAGTGGTGATCTCTCACTGTTATCAGTGCGACTGTTATGGCTTAATATAACAGAGACTCTGAACTTGAAGGTTGAAGGTGCTGTGTGTATCATTTTAACCAATTTAGTATTGTCCATCATTGTCAAATTAGCAGTGAGAACTTGGAGTGATTGCTGTAAAACAACGAGGCTGCAGCTGAGATAAAGATTGAATTTGTTTTTCACATTGATAAAAAATAGTGGAAGACCAAATATTCCAAATAAAGCTATGTTGATGTGATTTTTACAGAAATTCCCCAAAATGTCAAGGGGCTCTTTGTGTTTGGGGTAAAGTGGGGGTATGATCAGGTGTGGATCTTTAATAAAGCTCGCTACTTAGTTTTTTAGCCATGCTAGCAGCTTTAACAATGGCAGTGTCAATTGGTCGGCCCATCACTTTGGTCCAGACTGAAATAACTCAACTACAGGGTGGATTGCGATGGAAGTTTTATGCCGATGACTTTGTTTTCTAGTGCCACAAGCAGGTCAAAGTTTTCTCTTATGCAGTAAAATATCTCAACATCTACTGCAAGTATTGGCCCAAACCTTTTTACAGAAATTCAAGAGTCCCAGACAAAGACGGCAACTTTTCCTTCACCATGGTTGATCTTGATTTTGGGTGAAATATCTCGACTATTGGATGGATTGCCATGAAATTTTGGTTCAGACATTCATGTCCCCCTCAGGATGAATTGCAAAAATGTTGTTGATCCCCTGACACGCCATCAACATCAGGTCAAAATTTCAATTTGTCCAACACTTTGGTTTATGACCAAATACGTGCAAAACCAAAGACATTCCCATCAGCCCTTGCTGTACTTTCTGTGTAGTGCTAATTAGCAAATGTTAGCATGGTGTGCTGACACTAGTGCCTTGCTCAGGTGAAGTGGTAGGAGTACTCCTAATTCCTAACACACGTGTCAACTATTGTAATATTTTATTTTCCATATAGAGTTAGTTATAGTTTATTGTGTTCTTGCTTATCCATTGAGATTATCAGCGTTGAATGCGTCCTAATGGAGCCTTACAGCAGTTAACGTCACCTTGGTGGAACAGCATCAATTGTCACAGTGCACGTTCTGTCACAGCTATATTTCTCAGTGTTATATTGATGGAGGACAAATCTGGAGAAAAAAATAAATGACAAAGTGGCCAAGAATAGTGAACAGTAGGTTGAGTAAAATCAATCTAAAACAGATTGGGATCCATTCTTATTTATCAACCCAATCCCCCCTTAACTGCAGATTATCCCCGTGCTTCACTGTGGAGTATGACAAGAATTGGAAAAAGGTCAAGTGGGTTTGATTTTCACAGATGGACAGAGATTTGTATTAGAGGAGCTTGGAAATGCTATAAATAGGCTCGTTGACAAGAGCCAAACTGAGATCCCTGGGAATCCACTAAGCCAAACTTCTGGCAACCTGTCTGTTCAATATCTCTGACCTTCTGCCAGTTTACCACAGAGGAGATATGAAAACTGTCACATGATAGCTATCACCAACACCTCACACTGTGCTCTGCTACAGGATCCTTTTTCTTTCTGGTAAACATCTTTTATCTTCTCCTCTGACCCTTATTTCCTCGACTGTGATGGAATTTTCTTTTAGCGACTTCGGTGGCAGGCGACATGGGAGCAGATGAAAATGAAAAGTGGCATCTCTACTGTGTGCAGAGTTAGGAGATTCATGTTGCCATGAAGTCATACCGCACTTGAGCTCACCAGAACTGGTCCTCTTGGTTCCTAGTAACCGAGACCTGACCTGGGCTCCAAGTCCCGCCAGGTCCAAATCATATTCAGCCTTTAGCATGGAAGTCTTTATTAAGTCTAATTGGGTCAGGAGCGTCCCATTTTATTGCTGCAGGTCTCAGGTCTGTGTGTCAATATGTCTTAACAGCAGAGTGGATCCCAACATGAAGCTAATTGTAATTATTTGTAAGATTTTTCATGTTGATTTTCCAATTTCTTCAGTTTAATGCCTGCTAGGTCAAAAAAACTCAAAGCAGTGTGCTTATTATCTACCAACTGTCCTTTTATGTTGGGCTGTATCTCAGCAGAAAGAATCATTATGAAGTGGAAGCAGCGTAAACCATCTTGCTGTGCAATAAATAAACAGTTGGAGGACTTCCTTGAGCTTTTAAATATAGAGAGAGCAATGGGTTTTCTCAAATACTTCAATAGAAGCTGGGGCGGGGGGGTGCATGGTCAGGAGCTTAATGGAGCCATTCTATTGTCGACCCATTCATGTTCTGTATGTACCTACCACATCCTTCTCATCTCTTTGTTGTGTCCATGTATGTTGTTTCAGTTCTTATGTTTTATCCTGTTTTAAGTAATAAAGTCTTTAAAGAAAAAAAACTATGATCATGTGGAGGTGAGTCACAATCATCGCAGGAGCTGCTTGTTGTTAGTGATGCATAATGCTGCTGCCAGTGTAGGTGTTTTCTCTCTATCAGGGTCTATTTTGGTGGACCAGATTTGGACCTGTTCTGCTCTCTTTTATTGTGAAAAATCAATCAATCTTTTGCATGATATGTTGGCTTAAATGAAGGTTGGATGTGTCCTTTTAGGGAATAGACATCTTAATAAACAGTTTAATGAACAAACATTCCAAGATGAAACTATGTAATGAAACAAATGTGATTTATTTAACTGAAGTTAACTAAAATGAACAGTAGAGTGTGGAGATCGACAATGACAGCAATTGCTCACCTGATGAACACTGTTAATGTTAGAAGAGAGAGGAAGAAGGGTTCACTCTTAAACCTTTCCTTGCTACCTTGTGGTACATCAGCTGATTGTACCCATCTGACATGAATGCAGTAAAATGCTCATCACATTCCAAAGTCAAAAAAACAGTAATGTTGGAGGTTGATGACGAGCGACGCCACACCTGCTAACAGCCGTAAAGTGAAATGTCACTTTAAGAATAAGAAGGTGATGTTGGAGAGTCAATCCTGAGACAAACCTGGCTCAATCACAATTAGGAAAATAGAGGCTAGAGGACATCTGCACGGAGATAACAGATGGGATGGAGGAGAACAGAATAGAGGGGAGGATGATCAGACAGTACAGGAGAGGCAACATGAAGAAATGTCGTTGTGTGTTCACTTTTTCAAAAAAGCAACAAAAACCTCACTAGTGCTGAACTATGTTGCTGACATTAATCCACTATTTAGGATGCCGCTGCTTCCTTATGGTTGACAGGTGACTTCCCAGAGTTTTTGTTGTGGTATTGTAAGGCAGTTACATCTTACTAAGTCAGCAAACAACTTTATCTTTATCCATAATTTTTCAATTTACAGTTTAGAGGCCAAAATAATACTTTGAAAAATTGCTTTTTAGATGTTTTCCTCCATTTTACCTTATTGAAGGAACACCAGTAGCATTTACTGACAGTTTTCATGCAGTATGGTATGCATTAGGTCGATCTGGCCCCGGATGTTGTATGCAGGAAACAAATTGAAATTGTCCGTCATAATTATAGACTGAGTTTTGAATTGGAACACATCATTAGAGGAGGGATATTTAATTTTTCCCCCACATTTGAAAAATAGGTTCATTTTGATTAAAAAGTTGCCGCCCTAGTGTGTTTGCATATGTATACCTATAGTACATACTGACACTGGCTTTTTTATGTTCTCAGATTTTACAGTCATGTTACTATTTAAGGCAGTGAACATGCTTGAATTAATTTTGAATTAGGATTAGGAAAGGATTAGGAGACTCCCTCACATTACTGTACATTTTTCCAGGGCTTTCTTTCATTCATTGCTTATCATTTATCAGTTTTAAGTGTATAAGATTGTGTCATACCTACCTGGAGTCTTCAGTCCAAACCATAGTTGGTGAAAAATAGAATTTTTTAGGAAAAGTTTTATGGATTTGCACACAGCTTACTCATTGGACAGACTTTTGTTAAACTCTCAGATGAAAGTGCTGGTTGCAAACAGAGTGGGATCTCAAAACAAATCTGATTCGGTCTCTGTAACTGTAGATAAGTGTGATTTGACTTGTCTGTGCTGTGATTTATCTTCTCTGCTGCTTGCACAGGTTAAAACCACATGAGGAAACAGCTGAATATGAGCTTCAGTCCAGACTTCACTGTGTTATGTTAATATGATGAACAGCCGAATGTCAACATCCATCCCCTTACATCCATAAATCATTGTGTTTTGTGTCATTCTCTATAGTTTGGTTCAATTATATTTTGCTTCTGCGCCTGGAAGAGTTCCAAGATTTCCAGTTGTCTGAGTTCAGTTGTCTGCTGACTGAACAAAAGTGGTAAACTCACCACAGTCGACAGTCAAGGACAGCTGCAGAAATGCTTGGTGTAAATTTATCCTAATTTTGGATTTATCACTTCCTATGTGCAGAAGAGATTTCACTGTACCTGACACCAGAATTTCACTGAGCAAATACGAGGCATCTGGAGACATGGTGATCTTCTGTTTTTCAACCCAAATTTAAAATTTAGGCTTGTGAAACAGCTGGATTTATTTATAGAATATCATTATTTACAGGTTCTCTTGCTAGTTTTTACTGCTTTCAGTGGCATCTCAATCACCAAGAGGTATTTGAAAGCTCTTGAAAAAGCTGGCAAGTAGACTGTAAACGTATTAATACAGTTTAACAGTCAGGCTTGTTAGGAGTAGGGTTGGGTGTCATGTAAAAAATCCAATATTATTGCAGTTGTTACCTGAGTTTCAGTATGGATACCAAAATACACCTTTTTTTATGGCATCTTGCTCTGAGAAACAGAAACATATTTTTCTATAAAACCCTTTTTTCAAATGTTAAATGTTGTATTAAAGACAAGCAGCCGTACAAGAACTTTGCCTAAATAAAATACAGTTTCAAACTGACAGAATTATTATTTAAATCTGGAAATGCCTGATCAAAGAATGAGAAACAAGATTACAAATCTGACCAGACATCTGACCAACTTTCGTTACTTGATCGTTTCTTTTTCACTCACTACCAACAAAAAACACAAGGGTTTGATACCCAACCATTGTTAAAGGTCTGGAAATTGAAACACACAATCAGGAGTCCTCACATATTGTAAGTGTATGTGTGTGTACGCCCTGCTTTGAAATGACAGTCAGACAGATCCAGTCAATCTCCTCTCTTTTCTTCTTTCCTCCTCTGAGCTCATCCAGCTAAACACTATTGTACAACAGACAATAAAACCTCTTTTTATCTCTTTTTCTCTCTCTTGCATTCTTCTAAAATGCCATTGTACAACACACAATAAGATTCACTCGCTTTCCTTCTGTCTCTGTCGCCCTCCTAATCACTATTGTATGGCAGACAATGCAGCAGCCGCCTCTGCTACACAGCGATGGGATGGCTGACTGTCAAGCCATTCAGCAACACACGCACAAGCTGACAATGACATTTCATTTAGGGACTAAGTGTGTGTGTGTTTGTCGTTGTTACAGCATACCTTCAGCTCTCTCTGACCCTGACGTTTGAGCTTATGTCCCTTATCATTTGCTCTTCTGTACACTGAACACAGGTGTGTGTGTGTGTGTATGTTCGTTACCTCCTACTGTTATGTGCTTCCATCTGCTTTCCAGATTCGTACGCTTTGCTCACACACACACACACACACACGCGCACACACAAACAAACATGCCACATTTTGCTCAGAGCTGCAGCGAGTCTCATTAAAGCAGAAAACAGGTTTTTCCCACATAATGAACACAGGTAGAGAAAAGCTGTGTGCTATTTTAGATAGATGGAGACGCTGTATGATAGCATCATGTCACATGGATACAGAACATCATGGGGTGTGCCTTCATTTGCTTTTAAGGGTTACTGAGCCGCCTGCATAGCAAGTAGAAAAAAAGCGTACACTAAATTATATAGCAATATTTGCAGGAAAACTGTGTTTTTTGCAACTGCACTTGCATAGCAAGTTTCTGTAAATAAGTCAGTCAGTTAAATGCCTTAAAGTATGGCAAGTCCAAGTGAAATAGCAACAACTTATTTTGAAATATAAAGGCAATGAATTAATAGATTTTGGACAGTAACAGTACATTCATGCAATCACTGAAGAGGCCCGGTATGGGAGTTGGTGATCAGTTAGGGCAAAACCTGTTAGGAGTTGTTTGTAAGTGGACCCAAGCGCAGAACACAGACCAGGAGGCAGATTAAGGTTAACAGGTTTATTGCAGGAGTTACTGTTGCAGGAGATGACCAAGGTGACGGCAGGAAGGAGAGGAGGAATGGAGAGTGGCAAGTCGGCGCGGCTGGCAGAGGAAGCAGGGGGGAAGGGGTTAACAGGCAGGCTAGTTGGCAGGCAGGCGAGCAAACAGGATTCCTGAGGCACAGGGAACAAACAAGCATTAGATGAGATAAAAAATACACAAGAAGAAACTACTACTATAGAGTAGGGGGCCTGAGCGGAGCTACCACTGAGACTGGAACAACGATCTGGCGATGAGCGGAAGGAAAGCCAGGGTTGATAAGCTGTGTAGTGATTAGCTGACTGCAGACAGGTGTGTGGGTAGGCAGGGTCAGGTGAGTGGCGAGGCGGAGACTAGACACACGCACACACACACAACGCAGAGAGGCAAACTGGGGACATAGAAGACACAGGAGGAGAGGGAAGCCAAGGAAAACACAAGGGAGAAACAGGGACACAAGACCAAATCGTCCCCTAACAGCAAACGGCAAACAAGAATGATATCAGGCTGAGTAGAGTGGAAATGTTCATTTAGTGTGAATATCCGGGTGTGTATGGCTAAAAATCACTTCTAACTCGATTCTTAACACATATCTGTTGAATCTGTCGATTGACAGAAAATAATGTATTTGTTAGAGTTACATGACAAGAAAAAATGTCAAACCTATGCTTGTTCGTGCTTCTGTAATGTGAGTATTGCCTCTCTCTATTTGCTAGCACTGTAAATTGAATCTCTTTGCGTTTTGACTGTTGTAGGTCAAAACAAGACATTTGAAAACATCTCCTTAGGCTGTGGGGAATTATTGTGAACTTTTTTCATTATTTTCTGACATTTTACAGACTAAATAATTAATTGATGAATCAACAAACAAAAACAAATTAATTGATTATGAAAATAATGTGTGTTAAAAAAAGGAGCAACATTACTAAAATGACACACCATAAACAAATTATGCCGGTCACTTTAAATGTAAAGCTTTAGCATGGAGTACACAACATAGCTTACACTAAAGAGGCAAAGTGAAAACAATTGTCACCAGACTTTTTGTTGGTGGCACAGAAATACAACCTACAAATCTTTGTTCTCAGGGGTCACGTGATGCAGTTATTTATTGCAGAGACACAACATCAGGCAAAAAAATGCATAATTTAAACATCATTTTGTGGATTCAGTTTTCTGACATGGCTACAGCTGTGGTGGGACCTGAGTCAGGCTAGGTCCAAATTACATTCAGTCTGATCGGGTCAGGTCCTGTTCTGTTGCTGCAGGTTCAAGCAGACTTGCTACAAGCTCTGATCACCTGATACGTCATAATCATCGCAGGAGAAAAATGTGATTTTTGAGGTGAAGCGGAGAGACTGAACTGTGAAAATGACATTTATTGCTCCTCTTTTTGACCGCTGCTGCTTGTTGAGTGGTTGCACATCATGCAGCGTTGATGCTCTCTCTCTATTAACGTCTGTCAGGTTGACCGCATTTTGTGTTCGGTCTTATTATCCTCAGGTCTGGGCCTTGAGTCTCCTTCAAATTGGGCCTCCTTTTAAAAAAATTATTAATTATGCGCTTCTGGGACCCGTTAAGACCTTGAGGCTACAGTGCAACATGAATACCACTTTTCTGGATGTAAAGCTTAATCATGTTGTTTTTCTTTGTCACAGCAGTCTTACGTTAGTCAATTACACATTTGATGTTAAGGATTTACATGAAGTAGTTGCAAAATTCATAAGCTTTAGTCTTTTGTTTAGTATGGAAATAGCAGAATCTTTACTAATTAAGACTATGTGCTCGGATGAAATTACAATGGCAAAAGTGGCATAAACATGTCGTGTTACTATAGGAGTCAGGTACTTATTTTTCCTTAATCCTGTTAGCAAAAACAGTTCTAATTAGCAAAATGCAAGCTTGGACATTAACATGAAATATGAGGGAAAACCAATGAGAAATCATGTTACCACATGTGTTTTCTACTGAAATACGATGCAACAGACCCCCAATGGTCCAGTTTAAGGCTCACCATTCTTCCAATTTGGGGGATAGAGAGGCCGTATATAAACTATCATGGCTGTGCTGTTACTCACAGTGTAACCAATTGTATGCTGAAGCATTAACAAGCAGTGGAGCCCTCAGTATGCTGGGGACACATGGATGATTTTAGCATTCTCGTGATTTAAAGGGCTACATTGCCCAATGGTACAATCTAAAAAAAACCCTCACCTTTAAACAGGAATTTGGCCTGTGAGACTCTTCCAGTTAAGTCAGTGGAAGCACTGGTCCATCAGTGGGCTGCATTGTCTTTGTTTAGTTGTATTTTTGGACTTATCTGATATCTGAGGACTGAAGACCAGGCAGTGAGAGAGAAAAGCTGTAAACAAAGGAAGGTGACAGAGTTGCGCACTGTCTTCTGCCATGCTGGGCGAAGGGAGAGTGTGTGTTGTGTGTGTGTGTGTGTGTGCAGCTTTTTGTGTGAGTGTATGAGAGATGAAAAGACAGAGGGAGAGAGGGTCCAGATGAAGGGATTATATCTCAACACACTGTCCAAACAATTGTTCCCATCGCTCTGCCTCTAACAATCGCATTTGGCCTGAGAGTCAACTGCTCAGGGAGCTGTGTGTGTGTGTGTGTATGTGTGTGTGTGTGATAGGGAATTGCTATGTTACACAAACACATATACATTGTCAGACCTTGAGACCTCAAGAAGACTCCCTGTGGAGACATAAAGGCACAGCTTGTGAAAAGACAATCAGCCAAAGCCTCAGTGGGTTTGTTTTCAACTAATAAGTCATTTTCAAATACATAAATGACAATTTTACTGATGGATACTATTGAAAGCTCATGAGAGCTTTAACACTGCTTCTTCACACTCAGTTTACTAAACAGAATAGGATCTGTGTTGTTACCATAAGCATCAGTAACTGGCTGCACAGGGTAGAGAGTCGCACCAACTCAAACTCACAGAAAATCCAACAATGTCATGGTGAGCTGTCACAAAAGTGTGGTGCAGACACTCAAGCAAAGCACATGAGCACCCATAATCCTCCAGCTCATGCAGTTAATTAGTTCATTTTGAATTATCTTTAATAAATACCAGGTTTCGAGGACACTTTTCCACCTCACCAACAACCTATTTGAGTACAAAAACTCTAAAGTATGTTCCACTTCTGTTATTTGGCAGGTGAAGTTTGTCTGTGATTTTTAGGCAAGTCCCCACTTTTTTTTCCAGTACTTCATGTTTTTTTTCTTTTCTGGAGTATTCCTATTATTTCCTCATTTACTTACCAAACTGAGAAAATCTTACAGTGTTCAGGATAGATGAGCCAGCTCCTCATAATTTCTCCACTGAGACGTTTTCTGTAGAAGTAAAGGTGGTGGCATCCTCCCCAGTCCTCTTTTTGGGAAGATGAAATCTGACTTTATCTGACCAGGTGCTCAGCTCACCAACTCTGTCCTCACCTTATCTGATAGGACTGGACAGTCAGCAGAGTCTAAAGTTGCTGCCTTTATATTCTCACTCACTGAGGGTTCAGCATGTGCTCGAGAATAAGTGTCTGCAGAGTACAAGTAGCATCGGTACTTGGACAAAATACAATTGGTCTTTCACCTGCAGGCATATCCAGATATAAATCATTTTTTCAATGTATGTATATATGTTCTTTTCTTGTCTTACTTTGTGAAGTGGGATAGTAGAAATGTAAAGTGATGCACGAAAACATGAATAACAGAGTTTATATAGTATTCTTAATAATCCAAGTTTAATAACTGCAAGTTAACAATCACAGAAGAGTACAAAAAGCATCAGAACAAAGTATTACAATTTGCACATTTAAAAATGAGACCTAGGCCGGGTGGTAAAATTAGATTAATGTTGATTATTTGGGTGAAACTGAAACTACAGTAGGTAGCCACATATTAGCTAGCTAGCATTTCTGTATTGGGTTGTAGAGCTAGCAAGAGCAATATATAATTTAGTGCTGAAACAAGAAAGAACAAGAAATCATTCTTCATTTTCAGCTTTTCTGTGTTTTATATCATTGTGAATTGAATATCTGGGTTTTTGACTGTTTGTCAGACAAAATGAACAATTTGAAGATGCAAACAAGGACTCTGGGAACTTGTAAATGACTATTGTTTCCTACCATTTTATAGGCCAAAGGATTCATCGAAAATGATAGACAATAGATTCATCAATAATGGAAATAATAGTCAGTTGCAGCCCAAAGCTATGTAAGTATTAGTCTTTTTGGTTAACTATTTTCAGTATGTTGAGCAACTCTTAACAATAGCCTTTTTAAAAAAAACTTATTAGTTCCATTAGTCACATTCAGTCACATACAATTTACTCTTCTACATTATAATGTTCACCTGAGGGCTGATGTTGTAGTTTCATGTTCAACTGAGTTTTTATGAGGTTATATTTGGTGTCAAATCATCATCCATTAACTTCAAAGTTGAACAATGCTTTACCTTTAGGTCGTCGGACACCAGAAGATTAAATGAACCAATGAACCCAACAGGTGTCACTCCGACGGACATTTAAAAGTAGATTCGGCATCAGATAAAATTATTTTTTCCCTCTGTAAGGGGCTCCAGCGTGCCTATACAGCACCTAGAAATGGACATTGAATAATGCTGGTCTCTCACAGTTTTATCAAATTGTCAGCTAAATTTCCTTGTTACATGACAAGCGACAGTAGTATCTTCAAGCTCAAGGACTTGTCAGACCAATACACCCAACAGCAGGCCATCATCATATTTCTTTACATGCTCACAGAGCAGATGGTACATTATGACCGTTACATGTGATTCAGTTTGATCACATAACATACCTGTTTTATCACGCATCAGAAGTCGGACGTTTCAAAACCACTTTGTGTCCATTTTCTGGTGGTTGTGTGTTTGAAACTGACAGGCTGCGTGTGAGGTTAAGATAGCCGAGCCGAGGCCGTATGATTTTATTTGAGATGACTGTTGGCTGTATACGACTCCAGCGCACAACAGTTTTCACTGCTTATTAGTGTCAAAGAGGAAGAGAGGAGGAGAGCAGAGAGGATGGAGTTAAGATGGACGGGTGAGAAAGAGAGTGTGGAAAATGAAGTGCACGAGGTTGAGTTACAAAGTGAGAAATAAGGCGAGTATTTCTGCTTGTGGTTATATTTACTTGTGTGTGATCCCATAACTGTTTTTGGGTGTGAACTGTTGCCAACTTTTTGTCTTTGCACATGCTTGTGTTTATACTGCAGAAAATATACCGAGAACAAACTTAGAGAGAGACAAACATTTAATGAAATGAAGAGTCTGTCTTATGTCCATCTGGATTTCCTGTGCAGCTTCTTTATTTACAGTATTTGTGCATCTTTCTGTGTGTTTGTAGATGCAAAACGTAGACACAGCCTATCTGATTACGTTTACTCCTCATCTAACTTAACAAATGGCTGATGCATATAATAGAATCAAGAGTTGATTTTGAACGAAAGTAGTAACATGATCCAGTAGCACTCAGTCCACACATACACTGGATTTAACAAGATTTTTTATATGGGGAAACGTGTATGTTTCATAAGCTTTCCAAATCTGTCAAAAATAACATTTGGGGAAAAATGCTTACATGAAATTGTAAATGCTACAGATGAGTAACAACACAAAATGCTGTCTGTTAGCTAACACAGCTACATTACAATCAGCCTGTAAACTGCATTAACGCCATTAATTTGTTCAGAAAACCTCCAGTTGCTTCCCATGTTTCTTGGTTGCTTTTGCATGAGGAAAGAAATGCAGTGAGCCGTGGGTTTTGCTCCAACTGAGTAAGCCTACGGGGAAACTATGTTTTGTATTTCTGCCTCCTGGCAGAATATGAACAGCACATTTCAGCAGGAGCTGGCAGATGTTAGTGGGTGAAACTTACAGCAACTCTTGGTACAACTTGCTGATTGCTGTTTTTAAAAATAAAGAAGGTGATTGCTACTTTAAGAACCTAACATGCAGACAAACAAACTGACAATTCAGTTAAGATTTTTTTTTTTTTTTACACGACATTGAACTTTCTGAAGCCAGCTGTTGTTTGTTGCTATTGAAAATTTACCTTTGCCTCAAACAAAGCTGTATTGCAATGGAGAAATCCTTCAGACTTTGGTGATGTTGCAGCCTGAAACCCATTTCTCAGCACAAAAACATGAAGTACTGTAACTGGTTGACTGTCTGACATTACAACATTAGACGTAATGTAAACTCTGCATCTTTTCATGAGGAACATTGTTGCAGAAGACGCAGGCAGAAGCAGAATTTCATTTACCATTGAAGCTTACTGATTATCATTTAAACTGCAGTAATATTAAACCCTGAAAAAAAATTGGCATTTGAAGCTGAATGAATGTGGTGAATTCAGCTGATAATCTTTCTCCTTGCTGCTCATCCTTTCTTAGCTCCCCCTGCTGTCTCACTAACAAAGTCAATATCAGTGAAGTCAATATACTAGTTTCTTTAAGTTCCCCATAAATTAGTGTCTATTTATATAATTGTGATATGTATACTTTGTTAAATACATGGCATATTGTATGCCTATAGGTATGTCTTTCTTTCTTTTCCTCACTGCCTCCACACCCTCCATATTAAACCCTGCTTGGGCATTATGGCTACAGGTAATTGATGACAGTGTAAAGTTCATTAGCCGTGTTAGCTGATATTTAGGGGGCTGTGGGCTGCAGGCTAAGAAATACATTTCATTTCATAGCTCATTAACCTAATGGTGGCTGTATTCTCTCTCTGGCTTCTGCCTCAGCTGATGATTTAATTTCCTCAGTTTGTTCTAAAGGTAATCAGACCCACGGTGTGAAACACCACATCTGCAGCAAGGTGAACGCGACAAAAGAACGACTCTGGATTTGTCATTTCGTTGTAACAAGGTTGCCGAGTTGCATCACAAATGTCTGAGCATGTGTAGCAGATGTAATTGGTGCTTTGGAAACCTGTTTGTGTTCACATAACGGCTTTACGTAAAACAATTGTGGCAGTAAAAGAGATAAAAGGATTGTTAAGATATGGGTGTTAGTCAATTCTCTAGTTTTTAGTGAAGTCATGTGTTAAGATGCCCCATAAGGAAAATTAAGTGGCTTCTAATTTCTGCTCCATAAGCTTATTATGAGCTCCAGCTGCTGAAGAGTCGACTCTTTTAAAGTGGAGGAGCTGTATACTTTCTCCTTCATTAGCTAACTTACCATTGTTTTGGCAAAGTGATATAACATTTAACTACCAGCCGTTACTATCAGCATTAGTTGTTATTACATAATCAGATAATGAATATAATGAATTTAAGTTATTTAAGTTAAGTTATCATTGTCCAATAAAAAAATCACACATATGAACTGTTTGGTGATTTAGAAATAGTGAATCAAATATTAAAAGTACATTAAGCTCAAGATTTGTAGACCTTCAGTATGAAAGTGTAAAATGGGTAATAAACCTACATGAAAAATCAGGTGAAGATGTGAATTCTGTTTTGTTTTCAATTTCTTTGATCTATTAATGTTGCTTTGTTGTACTTGTTCCTAGTGAAGCCTGAATTGTACTTTTGTAAAGAAACATGTGAATGTATCTATACCGCATATACAGTATATATTAATTCCAAATCAATGAATTGTGCGGTGCTATGCGTCCACACGCTGATTGGTTAATCCAACTTCTTGTCAGGAGCCAGGTTTAAAATGGACATGTTAATGTTATACCCAAAACTGTACAAGTACAGTAGAAAACACAGCCACAACACCCGGGCACGCTCTCTTATTATGTTCAGACGAACCAGCGTGTTGCAACCATAACATTGTTTTTACTGTTGTTTAACATCTTGGTGTGATGGAAGTAAATGACTGCCTGTAAGGAAAAATGTAGTCAAAAATCTTAAAAAGGTATCTTACATATTTGGAAATGGCATGTAATGAAGGGGTGAGAATCTTTGGAAATCTCACAATTGGACTTCCATTTTTGGTGTCATTTGATTCAGAATCAATTTTCATTTCAGCAAATAGAAAAGGGGCATTATTTTCAGGCTTTTACTACTATGCAAAACCATTCACTCATGTTTCTTAGTCCACTGAAGAGCAATACTGAACATAACTGTTACATTTTGACAATGCTAGTTATGCAACTGTTAGTTAGTAATGTCAGTATGATGCGAGACCTCATGTTTGTAGTATTCCTAAAATATTTCTTCTAAAGCTTGCATACGTATGATTCATGTAAAGATTATAAAATCCAAAATGCATATATATAGTAATAGTGGGTAATAGTTATGTTAGTTAATGTGTTAGAATCTGGGGAGAACATGGGTGATGTGCTTCAACAGGTGGAGTACGTTATCCGTTTTGGATAATCCAGTATCTGCAGTTTACTTTTATATTCAGTTCTTCAACAGTTTTCTGCAGGTTCAGGGTAAACCAGGCAAACTATCATCCACATTTACATTCAAACTCTAGTGTGTCTGCCTCTCTACAGCACTGCCCAGAAGGCATACTCAACATTTCTCCAGTCATCATGAAATGGTGATCTACAGAGAAGTTACTTATCACTGTGAGGAGTGCGGCAGTCACAGGTATTAAGGGAACATTAGCTGCTCCCCAACCTGAGGTGTGTGTCTGCATGTGAGATATGCTGACTGCAAGTCTAGCAAAGGTGAGCTCCCTAGATCGCATTCAAATGTTAAGTGATACACACACTCACAAACACATGCATTCACACACACACACACACACACACACACACACACACACACATACACACACATACTGTACACAGGTGAAGTCCCATACAAATGTTGCTAATAAGCAGCACCACTGGGCTAGATCCTATTTGTCAAACCCTTGGGCGCCGGCCGCCAGACGGGGAGTAACCTGCTGAGCTCACACTTCTGAAATGCAGACATACACACACACACACACACACAAATATTCAGACACACAAACCTCCCAGCCATCTGCTTGTCAGTGGGGTGTGACAGTAGTTTAAAAAGACTTAAAATTTACAGGAGCGTACCTTTACTCGCATTTATTCAAGTTTGCTACAACTGTCTTCAGTAATGAAAAATAAATGTTGCAATTTACCACCATAATGCTCCTCTTGTACTACATTTACATACATTACATTTTTCCATTCTACTTGATTTCCACTTTACTTATTTACTGGCCAATTTATCCATATAAATCCAGCAGCAGAATGCACTTCAGTCCCGACTAGAGCTGGGTGATATGTTTGAAATCAGTGTACAAATATTCCTAAGAATATTTTTCAGATATGATCACAAGCTGGTAAATGTATGCACAATCAGATATTAAACTGATGTTCATTGCAACATACATGTGGTCCAGTATTATGCATTACATCAGATAAAACTCCAAAGTGCAAAAACTGAATTCATACATTCAAACTTCATTAATTTATAACACAATATGATCATGATATCATAATTTCAGTCAATAAACTACAATATTCAGTTACTGAGCTTTGATTTCATTGCTTTGTCTGTTAGATTTGTCACTGATTCCATACACACTGTACAAAATCAAAGATTCACCCAAGACACATTTAAACCAGCCAGTGATTCAGCATGTTTCAAACCAGCTCTTGTGTGATCTAATACAATGTTGATGCAGTTCAATACTTCAACTGTAGTTTCCCCACTGGTTTCCTAAAGAAATGTGTAGGGGAAATCAATATATTTATGTGTAAGAAAGATGAGAGTCTCATCTATTGGTAGTAAGAAAATCACCTTTCCAACAGGCCTTTGTTTATCAATAATGCCTCGCTGCTGTGTGTCTAAATGCCCTGGCTTCAGTAATGGATTCTGCCCATGCAGAGCTGTTGGCAAGTGAAGCATGGAGGAACATTTGTGATACCTTTTTGTTGCTGGTGTTACCGCTGGCTGCAGCTGCAGAGGGGAAGCAGGGCCTCTCTCTCCCACAGCGAGTCCATGCCGGCTCTCAGAATGGGTCGCCAGATTAGTGCGGCTGCCTGAATATTTCACTGTGGCTCTGCAGGTTTTACCTAAGGGCCTTTTGCCACACCTTTGTCATGTTTTCCAGCTTTACTGCAAAACCTGGTTTGGGCCAGCACTTGGGATTTTTGAGTGTTTCTTACTTTTTGTCAATATTACAAAACAGTTGTTTTATAGTCTCTCCGGTGCAAAGAAGGCTTTAGCTGTGATTCCCTCACAGCTTCGGCCTGTTTCAAGCTGTTTGAATATCTTAGTCGTTGCCTTATTGTGTACTGATTCCAATTGGTGAACTGATACAGCCCTGTTTGCTGAATGAGCGTGCTCTCTTTGCATCTAAAATTAATAGGACACCACAGTCCCTTCAGTCTGGCTTCTTAACACCACATCTGCTCGCTGCAACAAAGTGCCAGCAGCTCCGAAAAAAAAAAAAGAACAGGATAGAGAAAGAAACAGAGACATTAATGTTCACATAAAGAGGAAGACAGTCCACCACTGCTTATCATTCCAACAATGGCTAAATGTAATAGGTGATATTATATTAGATATTATACACATGTCTTTTAGTTCATATAACATTTCATAAACTAGGAAAAACAAAAACTTAGTTTTAAGTTTTGTGACAATGCATTTTTGAGTTAATTAATCCAATCAGAGACTTTCATTAGCCGAAAAAGCTAGAGAATTATTTCTCAACATCTCAACATAATATTTAATGCTCCAGTTTATCTGCCCCATCATCACTTAATCAGTTAAATCCTGTCTATCACAGTGTGTTACTAATTACATATTTAGTACTCATCCTTGCTCTCTGTATCACAAAGTTGAATGGACTTTTGACAAGAAAGAATAAACATCTCAGGATATTCATCTATAAAGCTCTGCTGTTAAAGCCCACAAACAAGCTCACATCTCTTCTCTCATATAAATCTATAGTACACAATCCAGTTGGGGATACTCACAAATCACAGCAGAACTGGTTTGAGGTACTATGCATCTATTTAATACCTGATGTTTTTTTTATGACTCTTTGACTGATTATGACTTATTTTAATTAATTTGATATGTTGTTTGATTGTTACTTGTCTTGCTTTATATGTGCTGTTCTGATGTGCTGGTTGTGTGGTTGTTTGACTTGTTTCTCTCTTAAAAAATAATTCTTGATCTCAATTTTACTACCTGATTAAATAAAGTTACTAAATAAATATCTGGAGATATATGATATTTACTGGACACCACACAGAGAACTTTCTATTACTTCAAAAAGTGATTGATACATTAGTATACGGTCCTAGTGTTTGTATGAGTGCTTCTGTTAAAGCTAAAGCTTTACACTTCAACTTGCAACAAAAACAGACAAACGCAGAGACAAGAATGCCACAACAAAAATAAACTCCAGTCTTCACTGCCACAAACATTATAAGTAGGAGCTCATGTATGCGTCATGGAGTTCTCCTGATTACCGGCTGTTGTGTGTCACACACTGTTTACACCTGCTGCAGGCGTCTACCTTGAGATCTCAGCATGGGTGTGTTTCTGATGGATGTTAAAAAATGACCGCAGTTTGGATGTGCTCGATTGTGTCCTATTTTCAGAGAAGTCATTTAGGATTTTCTAAACTTAAGAGATTTTGGCAAGATCAGACGTCTTAACCTTGGAAAAGATAAGATTTCAATCCCAACTGCACTTAGGCCCTGTCCTGTAATGACAGAATCCTTAAATGACATTCTTTAACGAGATAAGATGTTTGGATAAGCAGGTTGAATGACTCTGTGGCTCCAGGCATTTGGTTCAACATTTTGTATGTGGTCACTGTCACCTCTTCCCCCAGTGATTGTCAATGTATTCCAGGGAAGATGGGTGGTCTGTTTTGTCTACAATCTGTATCACTGTGTTTGTGCAGAACATGGCGTAACCAAAAAGCATGAGCTGGATGATACAACAGGTTGACGGGAGATGCTGCTACAGGCTTTTCCAAATAAAAAATTTCTGCTGCATCAAGTTTAAATACGATGTCATACTGACAAGTTGGCTACTATGAGTGCGCTTAACTTTAATGCCAGACTGATTCTGGATGTTTGAGGTTGATACTGATATCAACATTTGAGAGTTTAAGAAACATATTTGATGAGGATCTTCTGTTTTTTAAACAATTGTGACCAAGATACAGTTTGCGTGAAGTGGGACATTTTACAGTTGAAAAATAACTTGTCATTGCTTTCTAGTGAACAAACTATGTAATGAAGACACTGTTTCTTAAGAAGCAACTTCACAGCAGCTAAAAACCTTTTTAACTTCTTCCCTTGCTACAGTGATGTAGACATGTACTCCAGGACACTGTGACATCACTGTTGGGTGTGGTTAAAGGTGCGAGAGAGCACACCTCTGAAAACATCCCAAATACATCCATGAATGATTCTTGTTGTGGTCAGAGGTGCAGCATCCAGTACATGAAACTTCCAACCAGAGAGGGCAGTGAAACAGTCTTTCAGCCTGGTGTTAAGTTTTTCTTTAACTACCTCAATACTTCTTTGGCTCTTTTGTTTTGTACTGCAATTTCATGCTATTTAACAGCCAACATATTTGCAGATACCAATATAGCTGCGATAAGCTAATGTATGTAATATATCAGCCTGACTGTACTTGAATGAATAGAACATAAAACATAAAGGACTTTAAATTGGAAAACAAAACCTGGCAACAAATCAATCAACTGTGGATACAACATACTGCCAATCCCCCATGTTTTTGTCCTGTTACCAAACACAACTAGCCTTAGTAGCTGTCTGTGTTACATTTTGTATCTTTCTGGAACAGCTACTAGGTATATTCAATTCACATGGGAAGTGATCACTTTTGCAGAACACACTTGGTAGTTTTCGAGCCACCTGCATTTTTACAGAAAGAAACCCATGCAAATATGGAAACTAGAGCTAAGAGTCGTACCCAGGACCTTGTTGCTCTGTCAGTGCATTTGCAGTGAATGTGTTTTTTTCCCACTTATTAAGATGGATGTGAACACGTTCACTTTTTTTCCCAATTTTGGACAGACTGAGGTAAATAGACAGTCCCACAGCCCAGCGCAGGGTTCAGCTTTTGGATGTTTAACCTGGTCTGATCCTAGGGTTCCCAGTGGTCATCTGGAGGTCTAGTTGGCTTTGCTGACTGGAAGAGTCCGGACCACTCGACCAGAGCACACACTCACAAAAGCCACTAAACTGCCAAATAGTCTTTTGGCTTTTGGCCCACACAGGAAATAACAATCATGGCAACGACATTATAGGAATCATAATAAAAGTAATGACACGCTATGTTGCTCATAATAGTAACAAGTACAGTCTAGTACAGAACTTGTCTAAAACAAGATGTCATTAGACGCCACAAAAAAAGAATAATACAGGATAGGAAGAGATAAAGCTTTAAAAACAACAACAAAAATACCTAGAGCTGCAACGATTAGTTGATTAATCAATTAGCTGATCAAACTTCTCTGATTCCAGCTTTTCCAATGGGAACATTAGCGGGTTTCCTTTGTCTGTTATGATTGTTAACTGACCATCTTTTGGTTTTGGACCGCTGTTTGGCCAAAACAAGACTTTTAAAGCTGTCACCTTGTGCTCTGGGAAATTATGATGTTTCTCACAATTTTCTGACATTTTATAGAACAAAAGATTAATTGAAAATGAAAATAATTGCAGCCCCCCAAAAATACCACTGTGAAATTAAAAAAAAAAAAGTTTT
>NTHP01000568.1:325123-338657 GCA_003416845.1 Oplegnathus fasciatus | reverse complement strand
ACCGTTGACGACGCAGAGATGCCACGTGATACCAACGGCGTTATACTATTGGCTCACAAGCCTCGTTAGAAATGGGAACCAAACGTCAGACTTCTTACACAGAGATAAACAAAACATTCATTTTGGACCCGTCAAAATTTTTTAAATGATTAATTCATAATCATAATATTTTTTTAGGAACACCCATACCGCAATTTTCCACACCTTTCTAAAAGCTCCGTGGATGTATTATTTTTTTAAAATTATTCGTCAACATAAAAATGTTATCAATAACACCTTTAATCAGTTTTAACCTTAACTTAAAGAACTTTAATCATAACTTTATCCAAAGTGGCTTTATTTGCCTAAAGAAACTGTTAGCTAATATCACTGCAGTATCACTCAATCCCTTTGTGAAAGAAATTTATTTACATTTATTACATTAATTCTGTACAATACATTTGTCTAGTGTTGTGGTGGTCAAACCCTACGTTATACAGTAGGTAGTTAGGGGTCCATTGGGGGACTGCAGTTAACCCCTTGTGTAACTCTGGCTTTAGTCCATTAAAATAAACGACGTGGTTGTGTGCAGCGTTGTATGTTGGAGAAGAGTTGTGTGATGTGTTCAGTTGGGAAAAACAAATGAAAAATGTTGGCAGTAAACATTTTGCTGATAATGTATATTTGATATAAATGTTTTATTGATAAAAACTATTAGAAATCTGTTAGATATTACATTTTCTCCAAAACATATGTCGCTAATAATAGTTGTATATTCAGGTAACTTTCAGGAGAAACTGTTGCATAGTGCATATGTGCATCCACATGTAAGGAGCCATCAGTGGATGGCGGACACGTTCTCAGTTCCACAGTAATGACTAAACAGCAGCAGCTGTGGTCTCTTTAAAATAGAATTGTGAAGGTTGCATGTCCCCTCAGGTTAGTTTAGCTTCATTTTTCCATTTTCTTTGTCCTTACGACCTCTCCGGCTCTCTATTTCTGTCACTCACGTGTCTTTCAGGTCACAATTACTTGGTCACTAACTGCCTTTTACAAAGACAGCGTCCACTAATGTTTGATTTGTAGTCTAACTGCTGAAAAATGAGCGGAACAGATTCATCGCACAGTTCTGCTGTTGTTCCAGTTTATTGAAGCATATTTGCTATATTATCCTGGCTGTCTTGTTTATTTCTCTTTTGTCATTGACAGTGTGCCTTCTCAGATTATGAGCTGATTGATGGCCCCGTCCCCTCCAGCATGTTTGCCCTCCCCGGACTGCTGAAACCAATGTGTCCCTGCATTGCTAGAGGACATTATAGTTGATACATACAATTGGTACCAGGCATGATGGATCAGAACTATTTTCTTTTTGTTCAAAACGCAAATACAGAAATAGCATTTCTGACTCACTGCTGACAGATTACACAAATATTCTTTTTTAACGTCCTCACATTCACATAACTGCCACCATAATAGACTTTAGAGGATATTAATAGGATTTGAAATGTTGAATAAAAAGAGTATTGTCAGGCATTTTGATGGCTGCTGCTGTGATGGATGTGCATGCATGGAAGTGTGCGAACGCATCGACCTTCCTTCATAATGGTGAAATTGGTGATTTTATGAGAAATAAGACCACATTCATTCATTTTTTGTTCCATTTAAAGAGGTATTTCAACTTTGTTGAGTAATTCTGTCTTTTAAATGACTTTCTGTAATATTTGTTCTGTATGACAAATGCAAAGTCTAGCCATTTTTTTAAACTCTAATTCACCTTGTCCTTGGGTGTAAATTGAAACAAAAACTGTACTTGAAAGTTTAGATGAAGGAGTGGTTTCTACATGTAGTACAGTTTGGCGTCTGTTTAAATAATCGATTAGTCGATTCACAGAAAATTAGTCAGCAACAATTTTGATAATCAATTAATTGTCATTTCTCAATTTTGTTATTTTTTTCGTAGTCTGTGTATTTTGCTTTTAGTCTGTTGGTGCTTTGGCTCAGGGAAAGACATTTTCATCATTTTCTGTTATAGATCAAACGATTAATCAATTAAGCAAGAAAAGTATTGGCAGATTAATTTATAATAAAAATAATTTTTAGTTGCAGCAAAAAGAACAGATACATAACAAGTGCATGGCACCAGCATGTAACAACGACGTGCCTAAACTATTAAAAAAGAACAGAAAGGAAAACTGTCAAAGACGGACATGCAGAAAAAGAATTATCAGACCACACGTTGACTCCGTTTCACTTCATTTACATGATAAATAAAAAGTCAGTAATAGTAAAAAAAATGAACACTATAGATAAAATTTGGGTGAAAAGGGCATTGTGCAGAATAATTACCAGTAGAACCAGAAAAGTAAAGTAACTTTATGTCCAAAATGTATACTTTTAAAGGCCACATACTGTAAGAATACAAAATTATCACCTTCAGCAAAACACACACACACACACGCACGCGATCTTTAATGTCAAGTAATTTAAGAGAAAGTCTGAGGGGTGAGAGGGAAGTATCGGAGAAGTTTGCTGGTACATTTAAGTAATTAATACATCATGTTGTTGGAGCTGCAGAGCTGACCTGGGCAGCTCTGTTATGAGTGAACGTACAGCAGCTCTGATGATTGATGGTCCTACCCAGACAGATTAATAGAGCTGCTATTTCCAAACTATAGCCACAGAATTAGGCCACTGATTTGCATGTTGCTGTAAAGGGTAACAGCTAACACTAGCTAATGCGCACAGGTCCCTTGTGGATTTACAATGTAAAAAAAAAAAGATATTAGTCTGGCTTTAAACTACAGGGGGAACTAATTAAACTCCCCTCTGGGGATCGGTCTGCTTTGTATTCTATATCTAAAACATTTGCACCTGATGAGGATATTGTTAATTTTCCAGTTTAAGTCAGATTACATCTCCTTTCTACCAGACTCTTTATTCCAGCCAGCTCTGTTCTTTGTTCCCCAGCATGATCAGCATCCTGTCACCAAGTGTCTGTATTGTAAGGAGCTGTACAAGGCAAGGCAACACTTACATGCTATGTTCAAACTGTGTAGCACTGATTATGATGTGTTTTAATGCACCACAACAAACCAGGGCTGCATCATTGCACACAGAACAATGCAGGAGCAAAAACATGGCAGCCTGTAAACTTCACAAACTGAGTCTTGTCTCAAAATGACCTAAGCACAAAACTAACTGTGATGGAAAAAGAGAAGGGTAATGGAAACAGCTGCTGTATGCTGCTCCGACACTCTCAGATCCGGTGCTGACTGTCAATGAAGTCGGATAAACTACTTTTGAACCAGACGCTACAACCCTCTCTACTGCCGTCCAGTGTGAACTCTTCGGCTGGCAGCAGCCTGTCGGGAGAGTAGAGTGCAACAACCATATAACTGAATTGTGACCAGGGTGCATATTTTACTTTTTGTGTGATCTGATGTTTTCACATCACAGATGATGTACAAAAGTCTTTACAGGTAAAACATGAGATTAATGTAGGCCGATATAGGAGTTTAGATAACAACCAATGAACCACATGACAAAGTAATATACAGAAAACGGTGTAAATATACCAAATTAATATATGAAAATAACAGCAACATTATAGGGTCTGTAGTTAAAATTTCCCATGCGATTCAAACTGGCAACCCTCTCTTACAGTTCAACAGCCTCTTTTTCAGGATATCCCTGCCAAAACCTAAACTCTTCATTTTGAGTTCACAGCTTGTACACTTGCATAAAACTTTTTTAAGTTTAAAAATTATTAAACATTTATGGCAGCAAACAAATATGTCTCCCTAGAACATGAAGTGATTCTTGAAAAGTATACTCCAGAACATCATAAAAATAGAAGGTTTAGAAGGTTTAGAAAAACCAAGAAAACAGAAACAAGTTGAAAATAAGAAAAAGTTTGATGTTAACTGTAAGTCATTCTCAGTGGTTGACCATTGCTGAACTCCCATAAAGACATGTGAGACAAAGAAATGTAAATGTCCTGCGAAGACTCAACTGTTTGAACAAAACACTGGAGAAATGCACCTTCATCCACAGCTGAAGTAAAATCTTTTACTACTTGAAAATGTACAAAAACAGTGGAAAGGCTGGTGAAATGTTGCAGAACAATGCTGCTTAACATTATTTTATTTATTTATTCATTTATGCCTATTTTGATTGACATACTGTAACAGAGCAGGGATTCTGGTGGGTTTTATGTGGTGCACAGTAAGCATGTGTTTTTTATTTCTATGTTTCATTAAAAAAAACCAAAATATAAATGGAGGAAGAACTGGGTAGTCTGTGCGAGCAGTGAACCAAAAGGAAAAGATGGTGCAGTTCCACCCACACTGTTTGATTGACATGTGATCTTTGGAAAGTGTAGTTCTGAAAGAGCGAAGCAATGAGCATTTAGTACCTAAGACGGAGATAACAGAAATAATTTGTCAGCTTACATCTGCTGATGTTTGTAGAAATATGATTTAAATATTAATGCTGAAAAGTGTCAAAGGAGACGTTTCCTTGTGCGGTGTCTCTCTTCATGTTACAGAGGAGTTTCCACTCTTCTCCTTGTGAGATGTGACAGATTTAGCATATTAAGATCTGCTTGTAGCAAGGTGTTCAGACTTTGTACGAGGTAGTTCCCATTCCTTTGATTTTTTTCTTCTTTTGCTCTGACTGTGCAAACTGTCTGTTTGATGGATTGTCTCTATTCTCTCCTTTAGTTCCTCTGTCTACTCCAGACCGCATACTTCAGAAAATAATTGAAAATGCCTATTCCAGCTCGTGCACACACGCTGCTTTTTTTCAACTTTTTTTCAGGGAGTTCTTTCCTGTTCCCACTCACCTGCATTTTCTACATCTTAGTTTTCAGATCACTTTTTATAATGTACGTCACACTGCACTCACTCAGCTCACTCCAACAATATTTTGACTTGATGTTGCAACTATGAAAAAAATTAACTTTTGACCTCAATTGAAGCGTTCAGTCTTTAGTTTTAGTTTTTAAGTTGTAGGTAAAGTTTATTTAGTATAGCACCTTTCACAGAGCAAGGTCACAAAGTGCTTCACAAGAGTAAACTGGTTAAAAAGAAGACCATAAAAACAGTAAAAAGAAACAAATAAAACAAAAGCAACAGCAGACCTTAAAAAACACTAAAGAAATTACAAATACTAGACAGCACGAGACGAGACAAAGGCCAGTTTTAATAAATGAGTCTTCAGCTGCTTTTTAAAAGCGTCAACAGAGACCGCAGATCGTATGGCTATAGGAAGGGTGTTCCACTTTGTCGGAGCCACCACTTCGAAGGCACGATCATCTTTTGTTTTCAGTCGAAAAAAAACTGGTATACAAACTCTAACCAACATATTGTAACTGTCTCCTCTGGAGTGTCACATGCGCAGCATTACTTTGACCCAGTGCCACCAAATATGAAGCGAGATCCTTTCACTTGTAGAGTTTGTGTTTGCTTGCTTGGTTTCAGATATTTCGTCAATATGTATTTTGAATATGAAATAATAGATGATGAAAAACAATGCAGTGCATACATAGGCTGATAATCATACTAGATTTCAATTGCATTTCACTGAATTTATTCATCCTGACATTTTGTGTTCATGTAAGCTGATTGTTAGGGGAGGTTGTTTTGTTTTGCTTTGCCCTAAACAATGGCGAGTGATGTATCCGTCCCCTCTACGTCGTTTTCAGCCAATAAGGAAGCTGAGGTATAGGTTGCAACTTGTACAGCTTTTTTCTGTTGCTATTTTTCATTAGTGCAAGTAGCTAAAAGAAAGACGGCATCCTCATTCTTAAAGGTCTGATTGGTCAATCGATTCTCGAACCAGCAGAAATAGCCATGAATGGGCACAACACCAGAGCTCAACAAACTGAAGATTGATTCAGTGGTCTACAACCATGGTGGGTGAAAATCAGATGTTAAGGAGCTTATTCGACATTTTGGGGAATAGGTAGTGCTAAGCTAAGCTAACCGGCTGACTGTAGCTTCGTACTTGCTGTACAGACATAAGAGTGGTATCAATCTTCTTATATAACCCTCCGCCTGTCTCCTGCTCAATTATTAAGATTCCTACAAATTCAATAAAAATGGTTCACCTCTAAGCATCCATTTCCCTGCAAACCTCAGAATACAACACAGGTGGCACAAGGATTGGAAAAGACTACAGTTTGTTTCCTCCGTCATCTTTTTCTCCTCCTGCCTCATTAATCATTCCTGTCATTTCCTCAGGAATCCCTGTATATTTTTCATTCATCTTTTTATATGTCACCTGTCAGTTCCATCAGTCTTTATCTTTTTCTGCTGCACAATCTCATTTTTTAAAATCTCTGATCTCATTAGAGTCTCTCGCTGCTTTTCATGTCTCCAAAAAAGTCTGAATTCTTGGATCTCAGAAGCTGATGGCAATTGCTGGTAGTCTTATTTGTTTTTCCGTCTCTGTCTCCTGTGAGCATAACAACAGGTCTGCAAACACACAGCTGTGACATGTAATTGTGTCAGAATGAGTTGACGACTGAGGGACTGCAAAAAGGATCACAGGTTGAATGCAGACCACAGACTGTATAAAAGAAGTGGACGTAGCCACCGTGACGTCACTCATTGGTTCGTGGAGTACCGCTTTGAAGCCTCGAGTTTGGCATTTTGGCCGTCGCCATCTTGGTTTTTTTGAGCCAGAAGTGACCATATTTGGACGAGAAGGTGGAAAGTCAAAATTCTAAGACAAAAACACGGACAACACCCAAAAACAAGTTCACGGCTATTTAAATGTACACAGTGCCATGGATATGCATTGCTACGCCTCTATCCCGATTGACAGGTCGCTGTGGTAGCGACTTGTCAATCACAAGGTAGCCACACCCTAAAGCATACCCTGCTTTATCGTCTATTTTACTCTAAATGGGACCATAATTTACAAAATGAACATCATGCTGTATTGAAGAAGACTTAAAAACTAGCTTGAGACCATAAACTCATTAGGAGAATGTTTACTGAGGTCATAAATCAAGTGAGAAGTAGACTCATTTTCTCATAGACTTCTATACACTCGGATTTCTTTTTGCATTCAGTAGCGCCCCCCCTGCTGGCAATTTGAAAGAATGCAAGTTTAAGGCACCTCTGCACTGGCTTCATTTTTCAGACCCGGAGGCTACGTCCACTTCTTTTATACAGTCTATGATACAGACACACCCTACATACTTTATACTGACAGAGAAGAAAGACAACATGCATGCGTGTCACATGCTGGCAAATTGCATTTTCAGCTTTACCGGCTATTTTTTGCTTGCTGTCTTTCTCAGCGTGCTTTGACAAACACATGATAAACTGAAGAGCAGAGGCTACAAATGAAAAAAAATGTATTCAGAAAAAAGAAGATGAAAAAGAAGGTTAAAGTTAAAGTTTTTGAGAAATTGCTTATTCTCTTTCTTTCAGAGAGCTAAAGCTATAATGAGAAATAGTCCTGCAGGTCACACCACAACATGACACTTCTAAACGTTGGTTTTTGGAGGTGCTGGTAAGGGAATTTTGTTACATTTGGACTGAGCCAGGCTAACTGTTTCCCCCTGTTTCCAGCCTTTGTGCTAAGCTAAGCTAACTATCTCCTGGCTGTAACTTCATATTTAACAGACAGATATGAGAGCGGTTTATTGATGACATTGTGGAATGGGTCCAGTTTTCCAGTCAGAGACTGGTTGAGAGTTTGGTTTAATGTATTTCCAGTATGTTTGGTGGTCGAGGGAGGAAAAATCAGATGAAGGAGAAAGAACGAGTGGTTCTAACATTGTGAGACTCTGGGAACATATTTGTGCATCAGTGAATCATTCATGGAAGAGATGCTTAACTGAAGGCATGCTTGTGTGCCTGTGTGTGTATGTGTTTATATATAAGGTGAACAAGCTTCCCTTGCGATCAGGTGGAGATGACAGGCTTTCCATCTGCCTCAAGAGGATTAAGTTTAATCATGGGCACATTCACACCTCATAAGGTACCGTGTGTGTGTGTGTGTGTGTGTGTGTGTGATAGACAGACAGAAAGTGCATTTCCATCCACTCGTTTTTATGCAACTCCTAATATTTGCATAACAGCACTGAATGAAGACATGCATTCTTTTTTTTTTTCTTTTGACAATTTTCTGGAAATTCGGTCAAAATTTCTACTACATTTGAATATAAACTTAGACTAGAGAGAGATGGTAAGGAAATGAGAGAGAGAGAGAGAAAAAGAGAGTCATTCATCAATTATCAGTTGCTGTTCATCATGTAAAATTATTTGTTCAGGGTTGTCTCATTGTACTCCCAGTACTGAAAAACCTTAAAAGAATTTCACCTTGTGAATCCGGCTCACTCTTGGATCTCTGAGTCTGTCCTTGGGGACTTTTTGAATTCTCTGAAGGATAGCTGAAATTCTAACATCATAAAGCCGTTTAGTGTTGAGTCTTGTGGGAGATCAGATGAATTCCAGTAGGATTCTTTTAAACTTAACAAAAGATTTGTTGACACAACTCACCACAAAGATCCATTCTTACACCGTCTCTTCTTTCTTTCGTCTCACACACCCTCAGATGTTGACTCAAATGTTCTCTTCTTTTATTATTATGTCCTGACAATTTAGGGAATGACACCCATTTATAGTATGCAAACGTCCTTGCAAGCGAATTGATTGATCAAAAGGCTCATGTGTTGGCCTTAAGACCCATTTACACCTTGTATAAACATTTAATTTAAATGCAGATCATGATGCTATCTGTTTAAATTTACCCATTTATTGGCAGATATTTAATTGTGTTCTGTTAGTGCACATTGTGATAAGGCTTCTTTGTTTTTGACACAATGCATTTATTGAAAATGCTTATTTTGCCCTTTGGAGAACTTTGATGTTAACGTTTTTCCCATTATGGATCCCTAAAGATCCACTTTGTCGAACCAGGTGGTATACAAGTGGGTGGGAAGATAGATGCATGAATTGTTGGACACATTCTTCTTGTCTTAGTAGCTCCAAAGTGCTCTGTGATTAGTTGCAGGAGAGGCGTGAGATGGGAGTTGTGTAAACTGGCAGGGAATCACGGGAAGATCATCACATTACAACGATGCACAAACTTTTCACACACTGCAATTACCTCTCCAGCAGCGAGAGGTAATTGGCATCTTTGCTGTATTTGGAAAATCATTTCAGAGTTGTTATGGAGGGTTGTGTGCAAGCCTGCTGATTATTTCAATCGGCCCTTTCAAACCTTGAAAAAGGTGCCAACTAGTGAAGTGTGATAGTACTGGGCTTGTTCTTGTCTTTGATGTGGAAAAATACAAACGTGGTTTGAAATTCCCTGTGTACTGGCTTTTTATTGGGTACTGTCAACCAGGAAACAGGTGACTTAACAAGCTGATTGACATTTCTGTGGACCAGAAAGGAAATATTTCCCCAATCCAATAAATAGCAGGACAGAGCCACCCCTAATGAGTTGATGTAACAGTCCTAACCTGTAACCTCACACAATAGTCTATTTAGCTTTAGTTAATGATATGCTACTTGGCTCTGGAAGTAATGCTAGGTTCCTACTGTAGGCAGGAAGGTAGTTATCCAGGCATGGTAACATCACTGACTTATTTTAGTGCAGATAAACACACTGTTTTGCTCTTGTGATTTTGGTTTTGGAAAGGTATTTAAAAAAAATTACCCTCATATCTTACTTGTCAACAGCAAAATGTCGCTCAGCACATATCTTGGTCATAGTTCTTTAATAACCGTATTTAGGGGATTGTTATTTAAAATATTTGCTTATGTTAAAAACAAATACTGATATAATGTTATCAGAATCAGCCTCAAGTGGAGGTGCAATATTAAAAAATGTCAATAGCGACTTCATAATAAAAGGAAACCTGGTAAAGAAAAGACACACACTGCTAAGAAGTAAGAGAGGCTTTTTCCACTAGAATAAAGAGACAACTTCAATTTAGGTATTTACTGTTGTTACGCAAATCAATGAACTGAAAACCCAAAGGCATCTCACGCACTGTATTGTTGGATTTGCCTGCGAGGAGCAAAGACATCCTCGAAGGAGGGCTTGTCATCTGTCTTCATTCATTTCGCTCTGACTCATGTTAGCGTTCAATTATCTCTCCACAGTTTGTCTTCATTCTGCTCGAGCAGATTTAGAGGATAGGAGGAGGAGGAGGAGAAGGAGAAAGAGAGAGAGAGAGAGAGGGTGACGTTGACGGAGCGATGTTAAATAGGAAACAGACAAACAGTAGTGGGAAGAAGTGGTTACAGATTCAATGAGGGAGTAAAGTGAGGAGGACGGAGTGTGAGCAGAGAAAAGTGGGATATCATATGATATCTCCAGACCAGTCTTTTTTTCACTGCACTGCTTTCAAAGTATTGTCTTTATAGAAAAACTAAAACATGCAGCATATTCTCAACAAGTCCTCCAAATTAAAGGGCAAAGTTCGTTGTTTGTCCTTGCCCTCTAAAACTGCTGCTGAACAACAAATCTGCTTTATGATTCAAGGTTTGGATAGATTTAGGCACAAAAACCACTTGGTTGGTTGGGTTTAGGGAAAAATCGTGCATGTGAAATCACTACTTGGATAGGGTTAGGGAACCTTCATCCTCATGGTTACAATTATAAACACATGGTTAGGGTCAGGGAATGATAGTGATCGTGCTTAAAAACAAAACAACGTTGGCTGTCGGTAGGAAACGGGAAATGAACGGCGGTTTTCCATGTTAAAGTCCGATGTCTTGTTGTCCATCCACCCCGACAGCTTAGCCACTCTATAACAACATCACCTGACTCTCTACATTGTCGTTGCGTTGTCACTTGAAGCAAACACGTGTCATTTTGGGGCTCTTGCTGAAACGGCTGATGCTGTCATTTTATTGGGAGGAAAGTCTTAAAGGATAATTCAGGTTTATTGCAACTAAGATCTTAATCTTGTTGGTTTGGCCATCGTTTTCATCATTAATGACAATGCTGACTGCTGAGATCTGGGAACGCGGCAGCATCGCTATAGACACAACAAGCAGTCAGTTGATTATAAAGGCACCAGATTAGTTTAACTAGTCACGGTAAGAAGTTGTATAATGTCTTCTGTGGTTCTTAGCTTTTATTTACTTTATTTTTTGGATGCAGAAACTAGAAGTGCAGGTGTGCACTACAAAATACTCATTATCAGATCCATTTAATTTACAGTTAAGTGGTTCGTCCACCACAGCAGCCTTTTGCTGTCTGTAATGGAGGGTTCAGGTGTAGCAGCATGCTAGAGTTACTGTCTACAGCGTATAACAGGAGGGACGTGAAGATGACATTTCCTTGCAGCATGTCTGCCCTCGACGGACACTGTTTCGCTCAGATCAGCAGATCAAGACCTGATCACTTTACATAGGGCGGTATTGTAACTACTGTAACTACACACACACACACACACACACACCTATAGCTAGTTTCAGGTCAGAAGCAGATACGCTGAAGTCTGCTGCCCATCATAGCTGCATTGATTTCCTTTCTCCTGCGTCAGGCTGTCTTGTCAACAGACTCCTCCGAGCATGGAAGATGAATTATTCACAGGGCAGCGCTGCCAGCATCTGTAAATAAATACTTAACTAATATTGGCCCCCACAACCCACAGGTCTCAGCTTACTGTGAAGGGGGGCTTTGAGGGAAAATGAAGAGAACAAAATGAAATCTGCCCCAAATATAAGTTTTCATTCATCCATGTTGGAATCTGTTAAGTGTTTAATAGCTGGCTTATTTGTGGTGACGTTAAACCGCAATCGTGTTCCCTCACCTCACACTGTATGTACGGCTGGAGTCTGGGTAGGTTTACTAGGAAAAGGGTATTCATTCACTCATTAAATCCTATATGGCAGTTATCTTTGTATGTTTTTGCAGAAGAAAATGTACATCTAAATTTACTTCAATTTTTATTTTATTGACTAAATTTCCAGGGTTAAATGTGACTAATTAATGCTAAAATCTGTAACTTATTTTAGTTTTTTAAAAGACTTAAATTTATGTCACCATCTTTGTTCACATCCTTCAAAACTGGACAAATGAAGGCTGTATTTTTCGACCACATTTTCAGAAGCTTTTAAAACTGGACAGTCCTTGTCAGCCCATCATGATGTGCACTGTTCAGGCTTGAAATGTGGACTTTGAAGGAAGCATCCCATGCATTACAATTTATTTTCATCCTTTGAAAAAGTCACACGATGTTTGATGATTTGCCAACAATGCTAAAGCACAAATCCACACCAGTGTTCTCCACAGAATACTCTGCTCCATATGGTCACTGATCCTCAAAGTGAGGAAAAGAACTAAGACAGAAATCACAAATATGCTCACTCCACAGGTTTTTAATCTAACAAATGTTTAGACGTTGCCTCCGCAGTTATTTATGTCAAATCAAAACCCAGCTTTGTGATGCTAAATCAAGCAAGAACAATAAACAGCAAGAGAATAACATAATTTTCCTGTCTGTGGAGTGGCTCTAATTACACTAATGGACACTGTCTGAAATGTATCTCTCCCTATTTTTAGGTGGCTCTACTGTGAAGTCCTCTCAGAGGGGGTATGTGCAGCATACCTGAGAATACCATACCAGAGATTTCTTGCAGTTTTTTCTTAATCTTTGCTTTGTATGATAATGATAAAAAAAAAATCAAATCTTGACTGGACTAAGACATAGAGAAGGTGACACCTTTATAATACTCAAATATCATACTGATACTAAAATAGCAGTATAACCTCGGTTACTATAGCAGCCATGCGTCTTCACCAGTAGAGTCAGAGCACCAAGATGTCTTTTTCAGGCCTTTGACTCCTCCACCCCAAAACCATTTTCTCCAGTCTTTCTGCCTGTCAATCTTGTATATTTTGTCTGTAACTTTATGTACCCAAAAGATCGTTCCAGTTGATCAGATGAAATTAGTGTATCTGATTACATATTTTACAAAGCATTAGAGAAGTACAGTAGAAATGCAACACAGGATACAGAGGACCTTAAGCAATGATGGGGAATCCCACCAGTCTACGAAACCCCTCTTGGCTGTAGACTCCCTCCTGGGTAGCTGTTAACCGAGTGGGATAAATGACTGTGTTAGATTGTTTTAATTTAACAAGGGGGCGGTCATGTTATGATTGCTACGCTTCACAGGTTTAATCCTGCGGTGTGAAGCAGCAGGTCTTAACCCCGATTTGTGACTGTCTGTCATTTTATGAGCTTTGGATTAAAAAGTCTGCCATGTGGCGTTTGCTACACGTAATGAGGTTTGTAATAAGATCAGCCTGCATGACACAGGGATCACAGCTTTTTCTCTCATACCGAGCATTGGGCTTCTGTTCGACTTTGATCTGAGCAGGCAGCTCTTTCTCTCTCTGTATGGATTTGGTGGATTGACAGAAGAAAAGGAGTTAGTCTTGTTCACTCTGTCTGCTTGCTGTGTCTCTCTTAATGTCTAGCTCAGGCACTTTATTATTTAACTGCGGCCACTTTGGAGAAGGGGAACAAAGATTCTTGGTAATAATGGTTAACTCGCCGTCAGCTCTGTTA
>NTHP01000568.1:289929-325001 GCA_003416845.1 Oplegnathus fasciatus | reverse complement strand
TAGATTAATCAGTCAACATTTTTTGGTCAATGGATTAATTGGTTTTGTCTATATAAAATGTCCAAAAATAGTGAAAAAAGGCCATTCCAATGTCTCTAAACCCAGAGTGACGTCTTCAAGTTTCTCGCTTTGTCCAAATGACAGTCCAAATCCTAAATATATATTGAGAAAAAACAGCAGAATCTCACATTTTAGAGGCTAGAATTGGCACACTTTCTGCATTTTTGTTTGATAAATGACTTGTTGATACATTTTCTGTACAACTGACTTACTGATTAAGCGACAAATTGTTTCAGCAGTGTTTAGCTTTCAGGTGAGTGTGAACTCTCAGTATCAGTGTGTGCTTCAGATGCATCATTTGGAGGCCACACAGCTCATTAAATTTATCCTACCCCGTCCACACATGTGTTGCTTTCACTGCATGGCCGCTATAGACAGAGTAGCTGTGCCTCATGTCGGCACGTGAATACACATAAAAACTCACATACACATGAAGCATTACACAGCCCTCTGCTGGCGCTCTGGGTAATGTAAAGAGCCGACAGCTGAGGATGAACCGACCTCCTGCAGAGGTTTTATGAAGATCAGGCAAACCAGAAAGTGGAATCAGAACCTGCTTTTCAACTTTTAATGGATTTACTCAGCGTGGGTGGGGGTCCCGTGTGTTCATATATGTGTGTGTCTGTTGTAACTCAAGGAGGCTTTAGCTTATGCTCAGCTCAAGAAGAGTGGACACAGAGAAATGACTCATCTTTGTCACTGCAGAGAATACTGTCATCAGCTTTGCACACGATTGTCCTAAGAAGTTACACTGTGAAACAGGGAATTTATATACCCAAGACATCATTTTTATAGTGAAAAAAACACTTTTGCCACAGTGCACTGGCACATCTTTATGACACACGTCAAATATCAGTCATTAGGAAACGTAGTTTTGTTTGCTGCATATGAACTTTGACCCAGTAAAATGCAGCTCAAAGTTTTGTCGTGCAGGTATTCCCTTGTCCTGCTTATTTACTTTTTTACGTCATTGTCAAACAGGAAGTTGGTGTTTACAACCCTTCCTGTTGCTGCCACACTTCAAGTCTCTTCAATCACAGATCGAATTACCACACTTGACCCTTCACTTCCTTCACCACCGAACTTTTTGTTCGGTGGTGAAGGAAGTGAAGGGTCAAGTGAAGGAAAGTCCTCCTTTAGCAGACTGAGGAGATGCGTTGGACCATACACCACCTAAAGAGCTTTTCACTGCAGTTCCTAACCTGCAGTTTTTCCTTTATGAAGGGAAAGAACCAGTCAATAAACTATAAACTTATACAGCACTTTTCAAAACAAAGTTACAAAGTGCTTTACATGATTGAACCCAGAACAAAAACATTTCAGGACTGCAATGAAATAAAATCAGACAAACAAGAAATAAAATAACATTAAACAGATAAGACAAGCTTAAAAAATAAATTGTGAGAATTGATTTAAAAGATGTCACTGATTCTGCGAACCTCAGATCTTCAGGGAGGGAGTTCCAGAGCTGAGGGGCCCTGACTGCAAAAGCCCAGTCACCTTTGCGTTTGAGCCGGGACTTAAAATTGAGGATCTGAGGCTGCGGTCTGGCTCGAAGGGGAGCAGCAAGTCAGCAAAGTAACTGGGGGCTAAACCGTGAAGTGCTTTAAAGAACTGTAAAACAACATGTCCTTGCCTGCTGAGAGCATGAACCCATCAGTGCTGAGGCAAAACTGAGTCTACTTTCACTTGCAAACAAAACTTACAAAACAAAATCGCTCATAAAATATTGTCAGTATGTCTAAAAGATAATAATAAAGTGAGTGTTTTTCCTTACAGTCCACGAGGCAGCGAAACAACAGAAGATTTGAGGGGCCATGAAGATATTTTTTAAATGTATATCCACTATGTGTATCTGTCTGTTTTTAACGTCAGCTGTCTACCTGTCAAACCATCTATTTCTCTGCAGTTCTGTGTTGAGAAGAGGAAGGAGGTGAAAAATAAGAGCGAACGAGCAAAGACTGAGAGAGAGAGAGAGAGAGAGAGAGAGAGCGCAGTAATTGCTCAGGGGGATTGTAGCCACATTCGGCCGCTACTTGGGAGATTGGTGACATCCACCATATTGATTAGTGCATTTAACACCGACACACACACACACACACACACACACACACACACACACACACACATCAATGCTGGAACAGTACAACGTGACCCCCTAGCCACACTCCTCATTTCAAACCTGGTACACTTCCATTGCTATGCCTACACTCTTTTTCTCGCCCTCACCTTCCTCACCACATCTTCATCTGTCCATTTCTTACTTCTACTGTACTTAAATGTTTTTTTCTTTGTGGCCCCGCCTCGCTTTCCACAAGCCGCTCTCAGGAAAACCAATCTGTAAAACTTTTATGGATAAAACAACCGTATTCAGGCCATCCGCGTGATGGTGTTTATACACACAGGATGACGTTATACATTATTAAAGCCATTTTGGCGGTAATGTTAAATGTTATCAGCTGCACATTTGGTTGCAGACACACAGCATACATTATAACACATTATATTGGAAAAGTGGGCTTTAAGAAGAAAAACCTTGATCTTATATTTCAGAAATCAGACATAATAATCCGATCATTTCTGGCTTGGAGTGAGTTAGGGAGGAGGGGGTGAAGACAGAAGGAAAAATAATAAAAAAGTGAGGGATAACTGGAGTGATTGTGTTCCTGTCCTAAAGCTTTTATGATTGGTGACATATTTGTCCCTTCTTTCTTGTTTGCCCTGTCTGACTTCTCACAGCAGGCTTGTATTAAGAGGCCCCTTCAGGACAGCAGGGGAAAAAACTTTGAGATGCCTTGTGAACACTCACAGTATTCCCTCACTTTTCCAGCGTGATTCACAACCTCTCATTAAACCACTTTGAAATAAAAGTCATTTTAATTTAGAAATGTTCTTGTTTAAATACAGGATTTTCTGAAATTAGGATTGTAGGCTGCATATAATTGTTTTTTAATTGATTAATCTGTAGATTATTGTCTCAATTAGTTGATTATAAAATGCTTCGTCTATAACATGAAGAAAAATGGCCGCCATAATTTCTCACCTCTTCATGGTGACATCTTCAAATTGCTCAAATCTGTCCATCATTTTAAAACCCCAAAATATTCAGTTTACTATCACATGTATCATACATGACAAAGAGAAGCACCAATCCTCACATTTGTGAAGCTGGAACCAGAGAATGTTATTACTATATTTGCTTGATAAATGACTAAAATGATCAATTTAGTATTAAAAAATCAGCAATTGATTTTCTGTTGATTGACTCATCAGTTAATCAACTAATAATGTAAGCTGAGGTAGGATCATGGGACAGAAATGTTCACATAACATAAACAAACTGGTTGGTGATCATTTTTACTTGTAAATTTCTCCAAATTGTGAATTTTAATACATTTTATTATATTTTATTTTGCTGGCTACTTCAAGAGTTTAAGTACATGTAGTTTTGTAGTGGATGACATTTATTCTACTAATAAAAGTACTCCCTACAAGAAATGATAAAAGGTTAAGCGTCATCTTTATGTTAAGGGTTTTTCAAAACCACATTATTATTATTATCATTATTATTATTATTATTATTATTATTATTATTACATGTGATCTTCACCCACCGGGTCAACAGCTTATATGAATGTTGAGAGTCATGTAATGTGAGTAAGTGAAGGGGGAGTCACCTGACTCCCCGGTGCGGCTGAAATCATATTGACTGAACTGTCATTGAGACATACAGACCTCTCATGCATTTGATATGCAGATGTCAGGACCCATGCCGACTACATGACTGTCCCCCTGCTCCCTCCCTCTCTGGTTTGGTGAACCCTCCTCATGTATTAATGACGTGTCGATAAAGAGCTCTCCCATTACACCCACACCCATCTTTAACCTTGATGCTGATCTGTGTTTGTGTGTGTCTGCCCTCCCCATAGCTCTTCTATTATTTACCACGCATCTCTGTCTGGGTAGGGCTTGTGTGTGAGGCCAGCAATCGCCTCTAGGTAAACAACCATGGCCAATGACACGGGTGACCCTCAGACACACACACAAACACAAATACCTTTCTAACCTCATCCCTCCTCTGACCACATCTCATTTCCGATCGATATGTTTTAAGCGAAGCCCCATCCGCCCAAAACAAACTTTGCCTGCTAGGTTGGTGTGTGTTTGTTTTATTTTATAGGGGAGATTCAGGTGTCATTTTCAGGGTTGGTCCATGATACCCTTTAGGTTGTCTTCAAGCGACAGTGAGAGAAATCCATCATCCCTATCTTTGACGCCTCAGCCTGCCTGGACTCCTCTCTCTGAAGCCAAATTAGCTGGTCTAGTATAGTAAAGAGGCAGGAGGGGCTGGTTCACACGCATGCAAAAGCTTAACTGTCATTAACACGACATTGGATATTCATTTTAAAGCTTACTGGATTGAATAAATCCTCGTACCTTCATAATAAAATAGATCATTTGGCAGTGTCCAAAAAAAGCACCTATATGAGCGTTTTGCTGATCTGGCGCCCCCACTGGTGGGACAAAGGAACACCAGCAGTAGTCTACGGAGCATTTTAGCATCTTTCAGTCACTGTTTTGGTTTTATGGCCCACAGCCATAAACTACTGTTTTGGCTTGCAGCTGGAAATGAGGCAAAACTACAGACATCCATAAACTGTAATACACGCTATTTGTTTATGTTTTGGCACCATTAAAAGTATGCTGAGTTAGCTATTAGCAGTTCCTGTTTGTGATGTATAGACAACCATCACTGGATCACTTTGATACTGAAGAAAACTTAAAAATGTGATGATTCTCAGGCAAGTTCTGAAGTGTCTTTTTTCCTCAAACTCACTCTTCCATTTGGCACATCCTATTGTGCTTTTGCTTCTTCTCTGAACAGTTAGCATGTTTGTTTCTGTGGTCCTACAGCTGTATATATGTATCCCACAGCACCAGCTTCATAACGATATTATTAATATTAAAATAGACATTGCTTGGTGATGTATAGCTTGGGAGATTGGCTCTTCATGTGTAGAATCAAGTGACTTAACCAAAAGACTCCTGAATCAATGACAGACCTCCAAATTCAATTTTTACACTATATAATACGTGCTTTATATTCTATTCAGACCTTTTGTTTTGTTGATATAGTGTTTCTGCTTAAAGTGTTAACAGTTGAAAAAAACATCAGCAAACTACACTCAGCAGGCTCATGTTTACCAGCCTGGCCTGTCTTTGATGCTTTATACCAGAGAACACCAAAAGAATGAGAGATGCAAAGCATTCAACATGGGTTTGTTTAGCTGTTTCTGGACAAAGTTGTCACACAAATATTTATATTTCATTCTAAGTTTCAATTTATCCTGCGCCTTGAGAGAAGACCAACCAAGAGACTTTTATGCTCCCTTAGAGGCAGCAGCAGTCGGTGATCTGTTAATTTTTAACAGGGGGGATGGTCCAATGGGAGCACCCCCCCACCTCCACACCACCAACCAACACACACACACACCTCCCAAAGGACATTGTTGCAGGACGCCGTAACCACAATCATGTCTCCCCTAAAATATTTTGTTACACAGGTGGCTTGGTCTGGGGGTGTATTTTCAGCAGCACAGATGCTACTGAATGATCATAGAAATGTTATAGGAATATTATAGAAATACTACAGGCAGCAGTGTGTCTCTATGATCCTCTCACTCTTTTCCGCGACTACATGTTGCTACTTGAGTATAGAGTTGAGTATTTATAATATATAATTTAGAGAATATCATAGATCCAAGACAAAACTGACAGAAGGGCGGGACTGAGTCAAAAAGGTGCAATTACAAATCCATCTGGTACTTCAGCACCACGGACAGTGCCATGGATTTAGCAACACACAGCACAGTTAGGCTACTGATATTTCAGAGCCATGATCGGGGCCATATATTCTAACTTGCACAAACCTCAGTCAGGTAAATGATCATTGAGTCAGGCAGACTAGACTAACATATTTAACTAAACAACCCCTCTGCCTCTGCACTCTCTCTCAGGGCTCTAACTTAACTTTTTTCACCACCGTCCCAAACCGTCCCGAAATACAATTTAAACTGTCCTGAAGTAAATGCTGGGCATCCCAATGATAAAATGGCTGTTTTTCTACATTCAAATAATTATGAAATCTTATTATTAATTATTATTATTATTAAAAGTCCCAATGGAAATGATAAAATAATAAATTAACATTTGTTACATATACATATTAATTTATTCATATCATATTCATTCAATTCATAAAGCAGCAGTCCCCGTCTTTGTCACCGTCTTGTCCGTGGTACATTTTGCCAGTGTGGCTGCCAGTGACACCAGAAAGCGCAAAATTCCACCACTGCTTCAGGACGCCATGGTAACTGCCTGACACTGGCGACAGGTACACTGCTCTCAGGTGTCACTGTCGCAGTTCATCTTGTCACTGTGTGTGCGCATGTCAGTGTGTGTGACAGAGTGCTCGCGCACTCTTGAATTGTGAACTCTTTCGCAATTCTACATAGACAACTTCATCAGAGATTAATATTACTAGCGCAGTGCCCGTTCAAAACGTGCCTGTTCGGAAAAGGCCGATTGCGTGGCCTCCGGCAGCTTGCAGCTTTCTCGGGAACCGCTCATCCAAACAACTTCACTCTCGACACTGCACCTCCTTGGGTCCTCAGCAACAGGCCTACACCTGCCAAATGTGAAGTCGATCGGATGAACGGCTGTTTAGATAATTGAAGGACAGACAGATGGACAGAGACTCCTTCCATTTATAGTTAGATGGTTTAATTGTGGTTGTATTTTATTTAGGCTAGGTCTACCTTCCATCCTGTGACCGTCCCAAAATTTACTTTTTCTTGTCCCTGATCAGTGTTTTTTTCGTCCCCGGGATGGCGGGAGAGCCCTGCTTTCTGCTACTTGGGGATGGAGACGGGGGATGGCAGGTTAACAAGGGGGATGCATTTTGGTTATTTTGCTAACAAGGGGGATGGCATCCCCCTCGACTACTGGGCAGGAGTGTTTATATGTATAGTTTTGGCAAAAAAGGACCTTATCTTAGGAATTTCCATTTGACTTCATAGAAGGTGTCATAAGGTGTCATTGATAATTTGACAGCAAGTGAAAAAAACTCACTTCCTGCTAGCATTAAATAATGTCTGGAGGCTTAAACGGACATGGATGCTACTAACGAAAACAGGATACCTTTAGTTCTACATTCAACATTTTCCTACAAAACGAAAAAAACAAATTTGTTTATCTTCATTCGAAATAACACACAGCAGAGTTTGACTTTTTGTTTTGTAGTTTGATTTATTTTTCAGTTTGTAACGTCAAGCCATTTCACAATTTTCAAAACCGATTAGAACTTTGCTTCGTCAACCTGATAATACATTCTGCATTGCGAAGCACAAAGATATAGTCTCACAAGTTGGGCTGATAAACTGGAGTAGTTTGAACCATTCCTTCGGGNCGCAATTATTTGTCAGAAGTCCTTACCTTAAAGGCATTATCTTCATGTCACGGTTGTATTTGTCGTCTGAACAGACAAAGAAATGAAAATGATATCACACCAACAAATATTAATAATAATATATCTTACCACTAAACACGATTTAATAATGTTTAAAATAATCAGTACATTAATGATGCTCTCAAGTACCATTACTGTACTGTTTATTTCCACAATGAAAATAACATTACATCAAAACAATACTGGCAAGTAGAAGAGAGGCGCATGCTGTGTGGACATTGGCTAACACAAACCACTTCCTACTATCTATTATAACCAAAACCTTAACAGCTGTAACAAACCCACCACAGCGATTGTTAACCTCAGCTGTGACCGGTTCAGTACAACATTGCTAAGCAGATTTAAAAGAGTTTTATCACATCTAAATCTCTTGCCATGGTGTCATATTATTGCTTTTTTTGCCCACCAACACTTAAACACAGAACCTAGTAAATGAGTAAAGCATGTAAAAACACTGCACAGGATACACCTCATACTTGTAATCAATTTAGTAACTCAAGTTTTCAAAATAATCACTAAAATAGCGTTGTTTTAGGTAACATTGGCAAAAATGGATTTTATGGCAGTCTTTTATTTTATTACATTAATTTAATTCCGCCATGGGTAATATCATGAACATTATAAGTATATGTGCTTGTTTATATTCTAGTGCTTTGTTCTATTTGTGAAAATCAAATGCTGACAACAACTAAAAGTCACATGGAAAATTATAATTACCTTGTAGAATGTAGAATATATACAAACACAGAAAGTCGTAATTTGGTGAGTTGCAGATAAATTGATGTCTAGATGTCAAGGTTAAAATTGGGTTAAATTTTGTTGAAAAGTGAAAAACTTGAATGACTAGGTTCCAGCACATATAACCGTTGTTTCAACAGCATTTAAAGACACCATGTGTTCACCTGTGATTTGCCTTTCCATCCTTGGCTCTCACTCATCCAAATAAACACTCCCCAGGTTCAGCCATGAGGACGACCAGCGTCAACACAAGAAAGATCGTAACACACTTCATCCTGAAAACCAAACACATCACAAACACATCACGGGTGTCACTCAAACACATTCATTCATCCAACAATATAACATGTCACAGGATATATTCAGTATCAATGCTCATCAAATATCCCCAAAACTTTGCATTAAATCAAGTAAAATGAAAACAGAATATTTGCTTTTTACCTGTCCACAGACTGACAGTCAGAGCCAAAGTCTGGCAAAGAGAGCAAAGTGAGCTGCTGAGAGATCTCCAGATGATGTGAATCTCTGTGCCTTATAGTTGTGAAGTACTTGTGTCTTTATAAAGGTGAAGATGGATTCATGCTCACAGTGCTTGCATACTACTTAGCAACATTGTATTAGTCTTAATCTTGCACAATATCAAGTTCTGCTGGCAGATGACAAGATGGTTTAATGTCAGCTCCTAATCTCTCAGTCTATACCTAAAGTACCAAAATGCTAATGTTTCTGCTGGTAAAGGTGGGGCTACTTTCAACTACTTTATAACCTGCTGGGTAGCTTAATCCATAATAATAAGTCACCATATATCATTTATTAGTTGATTTGTTGTTTTGTATTATAGTCCGAATCTGCAAAGTTACTACTAACTAATGTTTTACATAGAGGTAGTGGAGTAAAAAGTACATTGGCTTCCAAAATGTGGTCGAGTAGAAGTATAAAGTAGCACAACATGGAAATAATCAAGGATTGTACAAGTACCTAAAAGTTGTACTTAAGGACAGTACTTAAGTAAATGTACTGGCACCATTAAAAGTATGCCGATTTATCTATTAGCACATCCTGTTTGCAATGTACCCATGGATGTACAGACAACAATCAGTGGATTACTTTGATACTGAAGAAGACTTAAAAATCTGATTCTTCTCAGGCAAATTCTGGAGTTCTAAAGAGCGTCTTTCTTTCTATGATTTCTAAGCAGATTTATGGACGTTTATTCATAATGGACATCAGAGATAATGATGTACTGATAAAATGTGATTCACACTGAATCTAAAAATATGTGTATCATGTCTGTTTTTTCAGATTTGACTGAGTTATAGCTATGAGAAGAAGGAGTATGATTTTTGACGCAAATTGCAGCAATTGAGTGGCAAAGGTTTTAAAGCCTCTTAATTGCCTCTATGACCTGTGTGTCACAGTCACTAATGCTGCTCCAACTGCTGATGGTGTTGATACATGGTCCAAATCAGCAGGTTGAACTGCAATAACTAACTCCCTGTTGTTTTTAGAACACCTTAAAGCTCCAGTACCTTTCACCTCACTCAGTAGCTTTGCCCCATGTCTCTCCCTCCGCACCTCCCCTTCAACTCTCCTGCACCCCCCTGGGGAGTTTGAAAACCTCTGTACGAGATGATACCTTCTGCAGCGTCAAACACACTTCCTGCTAGCACTGAATAATTTCTGGTGGCTCATGCTGCTTTAAACAGACACAAATGCATATTACAAGAACAGGATACCTTTAGATCTAACAGCATTTTCCTAAAAAAAAAAAAAAAAAAGCACAATTTTCTTTATCGTCATTGAAAATCTTGATATAAAATCACAAGAACTTGTTTCCTCAAGTAATAACACCAGAGTTTTAGTTTTTATATTGCAGTTTTATTCATCAGGACAGTTTGCAATATCAAACCATTTCACATTTTTCAAAACCAATTAGAACTTTGCTTCATAAATCTGATATAAACTGAGATTACTGGTTTGCTTATCCTGCACTGCAAAGCACAAAGCCATAGAAGCTAAGTGGCAATACATTTCTGCCTTCAGCAAACTGTGTTTTTCTATGAACTCTCACAAGTTCAGCGCTGATAAGCTCCAGCATCTTCTACATTTATGGTGGTGTGGTGGTGACTCCTATTTTCTGCAGCCAATCAGGTCCATACCTAGTTAGAGGAATTAAGATACAGACTTGAGTTTTTTTTCTCTGGTTTTGTTGTTGATGTTTTATTGGTTTAATCTGTCTTGTTTGATATTCAAAGCAACTATTTGTCAGAAGTCCTTACTTTTTAGCCATCTTCTTCAAGTCCTTCTGGAAAGCTTCCTCTACGCAGACAAAGAAATGAAATTCGCATTACACCAATATTATATTATTATCTTATTGCTAAACATAATTCAATAATACTTAAAACAATCAGTACATTAATGACACTCTTGAGTATCATTATTGTACTGTTTATTTCCAAGATGAAAATAATATTACATCAAAACAATATTATACTGGCAAGTAGTGGATCTATTTAGCATTCTTCAGATATCTTTGTAATAATCAGTACATTAAGATTGTAAGATTGTTCAACACACAGGCACTCTTTGCAGAAGAGAAGCACATGCTGTATAGGACATTGGCCAATACAGTACAGACCACTTCCTAATATGTACTGTATTATAACCAAAACTATAACAGCTGTAACAAACCCACCACGGCGATCGTTAACCTCAGCTACGACCGGTTCAATACAACATTGTCAAGCAGAGTTTTATCACATCATCGAAATCTCTTGTCATGGTGAATCTATTTAGAATTCTTCAGATATGTTTGTAATAATGAATAGACTAATAAGAAAAAAAGACACACACAGTATGTTCACTTGTAATTTACCTTTCCATGCTTTTTTGATATTTTTCCACCCTTCTTTCAGCTCTTGAAAAAAACACTCCCCAGGTTCAGCCATGAGGACGACCAGCGTCAACACAAGAAAGATCATAACACACTTCATCCTGAAAACCAAACACATCACGGGTGTTGCTCAAACACATTCATTCATCCAACAATATAACATGTCACAGGATATATTCAGTACCAGTGCTCATCAAATATCCCAAAAACGTTGCATTAAATCAAGTAAACTGAAGACAGAATATTTGCTTTTTACCTGTCCACAGACTGACAGTCAGAGCCAAAGTCTGGCAAAGAGAGCAAAGTGAGCTGCTGAGAGATCTCCAGGTGATGTGAATCTCTGTGTCTGAAGTTGTGAAGTACTTGTGTCTTTATAAAGGTGAAGATGGATTCATGCTCACAGTGATTGCATACTACTTAGCAACATTGTATTAGTCAATATTATATTGTGCAATATCAAGTTCTGTTGGCAGATGACAAGATAGTTTAATAATAGCTCCTAATCTCTCAGTCAAGTCATCGTGTTCTTCAAGCAGTAAGTGATTCGACTCTATTTCCATCTGTTGGAAAACATCCTAAACTTGAACTTTAATTCTTCCAGTAGCTCCAGTATTTCTTTAAGGCTCTGGTCATGTCAACAGTTGTCACCTCTGACCCAAAACATGTACCACAGAGCAATAGATTAGAGTGCTTATCAAAATAAAATGGGTGCTTTTTTTATTTTTTATTTTTAAAAATATACAACCAGGATTTAAAAAAAAGGGAAAATACAAATGTATTTGCATCCTCAGTTTTTCCTCAGTTTTAATCATGCTATATATCATGCCTATAAGGGGTTCAAGGGTTCATTTATTTATCAATATACAACACAGGGTTGTATAACAAAATGCAATCTGTAGTCCCTTCATGCTACACACACACACACACACACACACACACACAAGAAAAACATGCAATAGCAAATTAACACAACAAACACTGATGTAAAAAATGTGTTATACACACGAGATTCACTCTCCAGCTTAGTTTTATGCTTTGAGATAGTGTGTAGTCTTGGTGTTGCAGTGATGCTCTTATGCAGGGTGTTATTCTAAGTGACGCAAACACAAACCTACACTGTCCTTAAGTTTCAGTATGTTTGTAGAAATGACTAAACAGCACAGTGATTATTTGTTAGATCTGAGTAGTAATGTCTGGTATTGTCGGCAATATTAAACAACTTTATGCCTTATATTGACTTGAAAATATCCCTAATCATAGGATACGTGGATACAAAATGTCCCCAATAGCAGTTTTGCACAGTAACTGTGTATATGATTTGACTCACAGTGCATGATGTTTGCTGTGTAACCAGTGTGAATAAGGCATTTGAGAAATTCACAAGTAACAACAGGATGTTAAACAATCAACATACTGAGAAACTGATGTCATAAAAAGTAATATCATAATACTTATTACCAACAGGGCTCTAACCTAACCCCATTACAGTGCAACTGAATTTTCGAATGACATTGATAAAGAAACTGTATTTAATGTGGATCTGTTCATCATGGCCGATACCTGATCCACATAAATAAGGTCGGTATCTGCATCAATACCAGTCAGGTGTATTGCATTGGTGCATCCCTCATATTCACTTAAGTAATAACACAGAACAGAGTTTTACTTTTCATATTGCTGTTTTATTCATCAGGACAGTTTGCATTATCAAGCCATTTCACATTTTCCAAAACCAATTAGAGCTTTGCTTCATTTATCTGATATTATCTGAGATTACTGGTTTGTTTATCCATTTGTTTCCGGCATTGCAAAGCACAAAGAACAAAGCTATAGAATCTAAAGGGCAATACGTTTCACTCCCAAAACCATACAGCTTAAAAACTGCGTTTTTGCATGAACTTGCACAAGTTCAACGCTGATAAGCTGGAGCATCTTCAGCATTTTCTTCAGGTTGTGGGTTGGCGTTCCCTCCTAGTTTCTGCTGCCAATTTGGTCCATATCTAGTTGGAGGAAGGAATTACGATACAGATTTGAGTATTTCTCTTAGGTTTTGTTGTTGATGATTTAATGGTTGAGGTTTTTATTTTTATTTTGTCTTGTTTTATATTTACAGCAATTATTTGTCAGAAGTCCTTACCTTTCAGCCATCTTCCTCATGTCACGGTGGTATCTGTGCTCTAAACAGACAAAGACATTAAAATGATCTCTATTATTATTATTATCATTATTATTATTATCAGTACTGTATATTCTTACAAACATTATTTAATGGTGTTTAAAATAATCAATACATTAATGACACTGAGTATCATTATTGTACTGTTTATTTCCAAGATGAAAATAACATTACATCAAAACAATATTATACTGGCAAGTAGTGGATCTATTTAGCATTCTTCAGATATCTTTGTAATAATCACTACATAAATACGAAAAACACCAAATTCTCAATTTACAGAAAGGCCTTGTAAGATTGTTCAACATACAGCTACTCCTCACAGAAGCACATGCTGTATAGGACATTGGCCAACACAGTAAAAATCCCTTCCTAACGTGTATTATAACCAAAACTATAACAGCTGTAACAAACCCAACACAGCGATCGTTAACTTCAGCTATGACCGGTTCAATACAACATTGTCAAGCAGAGAGTTTTATCAAGAGTTTTATCACATCATCGAAATCTCTTGTCATGGCGTGATATTATTGCAATTTTTTTCACCAACACTTAAACACAGAACCTGGTCAATGAATAAAGCAAGCAAAATAAAGCAAAAAGTCACTGCACAGGGTACACCTCATATGAACACCTCATATATTGAACTTCCCAGATCAATAACTCATAAGCAAAACATTGTTAAAACACAAACGAGGCCTTGTTCCATCCGTAGTAATGTAGACAACGAGTTACAACCAAATATTCATCAAAGCAAGCCGTCCTCCGAACTGGACAAATAACATGTACATGGTCTCTATGTACAGCTCTATGTACTGTCTCTACCAGCAGCGGGGAACCAGCATCTCCCACAGAACCGTGGGCCTCGCCATCCAGTCTGACTCTACAGTGCCCCTCGACCGGACCTTGCCGCTTCCCAGGGCCGTGGCCCTCTCTCCCTGCGGGGAGGGATGGGGCCCCCTGCTCCTGGCGTGCCTGTCAACAGAGGTGGACTGTCCTGAGTGCGCCCTAAGGTCCAGGCAAGGGGCACTGTAGAGCGAGGCTGGACAGCGAGGCTCGCGGTTCTCTGGGAGATGCTGGTACCCTGCCACAGGCGGAGGCAAGCCGGGCTTACCACCAAGAAGTTTACTTTCACTAATTACATAACCATGCCTATTGAGCAGTAGTATATCAGCATACTTGATGCCCAGTTCAAAGTAAAATTCAATGAGCTGATCTATACTTGCTGAGTGGAAATGGACATATGGCTCAGAAGGAATGGAAGAAGAATAGTATTGCGAGTCAGTGCAAAAATATTGTGAGGTAACGCAAAACATATTGCAAAGTAACCCAAAAAATATTGCGAGGTCATGCAAAAGTAGTCCTCCATAAAATTCTCGCCATGACCCTGAAGGGGCTCCGTAGCCAGAGAGTTAGAGGAGCAGAACACCAATCTCTGAGACTTTCAATTGAGCCGCCCAAGTGGACACACACTGTGTGTTCACCTGTGATTTACCTTTCCATCCTTGTCTGGCACCTCTGAATACGGCTTTTAGACGTCCAAAAAAACACTCCCCGGGTTCAGCCATGAGGACGACCAGCGTCAACACAAGAAAGATCATAACATACTTCATCCTGAAAATCACAGTGGCCACATGCAGAGTCATTCACTGTCTTCATTCACTACATTAATTCAACAACANAATAATAATTTTACTTCTTACCTTTCTACAGATTGATTATCAGAGCTGTTGTCTGTTGTCAAAGACAGCAAAGTGAACAGTGTGAGATCTACAGGTAATGTGAGCCTCTTTGCCGAACAGTTGTAAGGTACCTGTCTCTTTATAGGGACAGAGACGGATTAATTTTCTCAGCCTACGTGTTTATAGATTTAGTAATCTTGAAAACCTCCTTGTATTTTGCAATTTCGAGTTCTGCAAGTGTATGGTGAGATGTTGATCTAATCTAAACATCTATTACCTCTTCATGTGAGAAAATGATTAAAGACATTTTCATCTGTTGGGTGGGACATCCTAAAACTGAACAAAATGTTTCAAAAGGCCCATTTAACTTTTGCTTAGTACAAGAAAAACTGTCTAGCATAAATGTGGTGGTATAATGATTTTGACTGTCACACATACAGTATGTTGCACTGTACGATACCCAAATGTGTATTGAAACAGGTTTTGCATACTGTAAGTGTTCCTCCTGTTCACACTGGCAATTACGAAATCCCTTCCTAAAGTGATTTAAATGTAAGAGAACAAAATCCACAGCCCTCGTTCTGTGCACAAGTATATTCCAAAGTTTATCATTTTAACATGCAACTCCACAGAATTTGAGCAATTTACTGTAGCTCACTACTTAAAATGACTTTTTCCATCATGCTAATTAATTCAAATTCAAAGGGCATTATCTGCATGTCCATATTCAGATACAGTATTGTCAAAGCGCTGTATGGATACTGACTATAATAAACTCTATAATTATCACATGGTAAGTCACATATGACAGTAAAAGCTGAAGATATCAGACATCATTAAATTGATCCTGCCGACAGCTCTCAGTCTGCCCTTTGGCTGCTGAGCTAATGAAAGCTCACTTTGCACACGGACTGAGAGGAGAAGCTGCTGCTTGGTCCTGATTGTCCAAAGAGCCTGACTAAAGGGATTCAGATGTTGTTGTGGTCATAACTGGGGGATTGTGACTATTTACTATCTGCTAGCGTTAGCTGTTGGTCAGTGCTTGACAGCTGATACTGGTTTACAAAGCACCTTTACCAGATAACAGCCAACACTTTATGTTGTTGTTTGGCTAACTCACGAAATAAATGTTGATACAGCTTATAAAATCAAAAGATCAGACTTTGCCCTTGATTTTATGGGGCAGGCAGATTGTACTGATGGGACATTTTATGTTTTAAGGGGAACACAAAGTAACACAACAGTACTATGTCCCTGAAAGTATCATCCCCCGACTATATGGCTTCACAACATGTAAACATTAGAAGTTCTCTCTCATAACTGTTTATGTGATTGTACTGACAACGAGTTGTGGGGAGTTTTATAACAGACACACATGAAAAAAGAATTTCGGCAGAAATTTTCTGCCCTGTGTTCTCGTTGAGAAAGAAGTCTGCGACCAAAACCAAATGTATATTTCACATCTTGTGGTTTCATGACAGCGCCTCCTGTCTCTGCATCAACGAACCAGAATGCCATTGGTTCTCCGTCCATGTGAACGGAGAAACTTTTTGCATACAGCTCATCAAAACTCCTCCTCCTGCACCAGACAAACATCCAGCAGGGGAAAGTGCATTGTCAGTTTGTAGATAGCTAATTAGTTGGTCAGCTGTAGCTCCTTAAAAAGCTAGACAACTTTAGTTTAGATGCTAAATTGTATCCTTCAACGCCACTGTGAACAAAATACTTTCTGTCTTTACCTTATAAACTAGTTAACAGCACTTTGTTATAGTGTGTCTCTGTGCCCAACAACTCAACTGTCAATCAAACACACACTGTTTGGAAGCTAAAGACTTTCAATAATAAGCAAATACTGACAATACGTTTGACATCTAAAGTGAGCTATGAGTACACATGACACCCTGCAGGTGTTTTCACTTCTGTTAGACCTCTTCTCAAAACAGTGTGGGTGTGTACAAACTGTGCTTGACTGACACCTTTGGTTTGTTGGTTTGGTTGCACCTGTTGGGACAATTTACCTGTTATCATTCTTATTGGTACATAGAGGTCTGGGAACACTGTGTAACTCCCAGCATAGCTCCACCCAACTTACACCTGACTGAAGGTCTAATCAGCCAGACCATTTGAAAACACCTGTGGATGTATGCAGCCTTTAAAAGAATGTCATCCGTACTAGAGCTGCAACGATTATTTGATTAATCGATTTAGTAGATTCACTGAAAATAAACTATCTTGGTAATCGATGAATCATTTCAAATAAAATGTTCAAGCAAAAATGCTAAATTTGATGGTTCCAATTTCTCAAATGTGAGAATTAGCTGTTTTTCTTCCTCTTACATTATACATCTTTGGCGTTTGGATGGTTGGCTGTACAAAAAAAGACATCTGATGACATCGCCTTGGGCTTTTAGAAATTATAATGGAGATTTTTCACTATTTTTCTGATGTTTTATAGACCAAATGATTAAACTATTAATTGAGAAAATATGCAATAATTGTGACTAACATGAATTATTGTAATTTTGAGTGATTTCTTCTGCATTGAATATTGTAGATCATTTTATATAAAATAGCTTGATCATTTTTGCATACAAGTTTTTGTTTGACAGAAGCATCAACTATACTTCCTGTCAGAATTAAATCATTCCCTAAAACTCGTGCTGCTTTACAGACACAAGTGCACTCACAAACAAAAAGAAGACATGTTCTTTATCATTGCAAATCTTGATATAAAATTACATTACTTATTACAAAATTACTTATTCACTTAAATAACACCACAAAGCAGGGATTTGCATTGCAGCTTTATTCAGAAGGATAGTTTGCAATATTAAGTAGTTTTACATTTTTCAAAACCAATTGGAGCTGTGCCAAAAATCAGTACATCTCAAGTGCTTCATGCAAACCAGAGACTGGTTTGTTAACTCAGCCATTCATTTCTTGCTTTACAAAGCAAAAAGCTACAGCTCAAAGCATGTCATCAAAATGAGCAGATTCAGCGCTGATAATCTGGCTGAGCTTGATCGTAATCCACTTGCTGTGGGTCTCCTTGCTGGTCCTGCCATCTGTTTCCATACCACATTAGAGAAGGGAAATAAAATTAGAGCTGAAACAATTAGTCAAATAATCAACAGAGGTGTTGATCCACAACGATGTTAATAATCTCATAACTTCTGCATCATTTTTTTTCTGATTTCCTGCTTCTGAAATGTGTGGAGTTGCATCAATGAGTTTTGAATTGGTTGGACAAAACAAGGTATCTGAAGACATCCACTTGGGATCTGGGAAATAGTGATGGATGTGTTTCACTAATATGTATCATTTTGTAGGTCAAATGATTAATCAATTCATGAGATTAATCAGATGAACCAGATGAATTAATAATAGAAATAACTGTTAGTTACACCCTTAATTAAGATGCCAGGTTCAGGTACTCCAGATTCATACCATATACACTTTTCCAAGATTTGTTGAAATGTTTTATAGGTTTGAGGCTGTTTTCTTAGTAATTCCTGGTCAGAGGAGCTTACCTTGAAGCCATCCTTTGTTGGTTTCTGCCCGCTAAACAGACACAAAGATAAAAATGACATAAAATAACAATATTATCTTTTTATTATAGGCAGTCAATGCATTAATATTTAAATATTTTTGAAATTAGTACATTAACGCAGCTCTCTAACGAAGCTCTCTTTACTTAAGGTGAGGCTTAGTGTTCTGTAACATATACAGCTGAGATGTCAGGACTGAATAAAAGATTTAGTAAACACAGAACATTGTCAAGTTGTGTGGAGTCAGTTAGTACAGTCAGTAGTGAAAATGCTGTATACAGTATATTCAGTCATGATCTATATGATGATGGACTAAAGTAGCCTGCTGTTTGCATAAGTCGGAAGTCTGCTGTCTGTTGAAGTCACCACAGAATGTACATATGTATACGTGTCATTTACCTTTCCATGCGGTCTTGGCCCCTCTGAATGCGGCCTTGGCCCCTCTGAATGCGGCCTTGGCCCCTCTCCATAAAGATCTGAAAAAACACTCCCCTGGTTCAGCCATGAGGACGACCAGCGTCAACACAAGGAAGATCATAACACACTTCATCCTGAAAAACAAAAACACATCTGGAGTCAGCTTTATAACATTATAACACAGTAAACTGCTACCCTGCACTGTCATTTGTACTTTATGCCTCCATATATTCTACATTTGTGCATATTTTTTTTAGCTTGACTTATTTTATTTTTTTCACAAAACCTTTCTTCGGGATGAAAAAACTTCTTATCTTAGCTGTCACATACAGTATCTCTTCATTGTCTTTGTGAATTTATCCAACAATATAACAAGACTGCAAGTCATAATATATCTAAAATGCCAAATTCAAATCACATCTCCTAATAGATAGATAAATAGATAGTTGACTTTATTAATCCCCGGGGGAGGGATTAAAACGTCATAGCAGCCAGATACATTAAAATACACAAATGACAATGAAACAGAGACGGACTGAAGTATAGTTAAAGACACAGATTCAAGTATCGTTAAATAAATATTAAGTTGGATATGACAGACAGTGTGCTTTTCCAGGTGTTCTGATATGTTCTGGATGTGCAAAGAGCAGAGTTGTAAAGTCTCTAATGACTTTGCATTAAGTAAAGTAAAAGAGATGAAGTATTAGCTTTTTACCTTCCCACAGATTGATAGTCAGAGTCAAAAGACTGCTGTCAAAGACAGTAAAGTCAGAAGTTGTGGGATTCTACAGCTAATTTGAGTTTTTGTACCCAACAGTTGTGAAATATGTGTCTGGAGTGGGTGGGGCTGAAGTCAGTTTGTCATTGTTTGTGTGGCACTTACCAGTTTTGTGTCATTTACTGCACCTATTTTATGGTCAATAGATGTTGATGTAATTTCAGTTTCTAATCTCACAAATTTTTCAAGCTGTGAGAAAGTGGCTAAACTCAAGATTCAACCTCCTTCTGTGAGGATACTTTGTAAACTGAACAAAATGTAAATTGCTGTTATATTGTTGTTATTGCTAGTGCACACAAAAAAAATGGATCCATAACCCACACAGACAGCCCACAAGTTTTCTTGGTAGAACAACTGGGAAAATAAACATTGGAATCATCCTTTAAAGTCTGAATTAAATTAACTGGCTTCACTAAACTTTTTTGGCATAAGCTTTTCAGCATGTTGAACCTCTGGCCACACCCTAATCAGTGATGTCAGCACAGGTGTTTTCTATCAGCTCTCAGAGGCCAAACACCTGCTGTCACTGATAGGAGCAGGCAATTTCAAGTCCTCATTTTCTAAAACTCTCGCCTACTGTAGCATTTTCCAATAACTGCAGGATTTTTTAAGGATTTGGTCATGTTGCCAGCTTATGAATGTTTATCCATCTCAGTTCAAAGTTTAGGTGTTTAGGTGCTCTTTGAGTCTGCAGGGGTTACTATAAACCATTCTAAAAATTGTAGTCTAACCTACACAAAGAAAAAAAAATCCATTCACTTGTAGCTTGAAGGAATAGTGACGTTTTTTGGAAATACTTTTGTTTGCTTTCTGGTGTAGAGTTATATGAGGAGATTAATACCACTCATATCTATCCTTAATGGACAGATCAGTGGCTATAGCCAGATGTAAGGCTATAGCCAGCTGCTGGTTAGCTTAGCTTAGCACAAACACTGAAAACAGGGGGAAACTGCTGGCCTGGTTCTGTGAAACGCTAACAAAATACACCTATACCAGCCCCTCTAAAGGTCACTAATCAACTCGCTATGTCATTGGTTTAATATGTATAAGAATGGAAAAAGGGTAAAAAAGACAATAAGCTGTTTTAGGAAGGTTATGTGTCAGACTATTTCTTGGCTGGGACTAGTAACTTCCTGGAGTCTCCACTGGTTGCCTGACAACTACTCAGATTTAAGAAATAGTCCAACTTATAACCTCCCGTAAAATGTCAAATTGTAATTTTTACACTTCAGTTTTTATACGGATTAAACACACAAGATATAATTAGTGAGCTTCAGAGGGCCTGGTAGATGGGTTTTGTTATCTTTGAACAGACCCAGGCTAGCTGTTTCCCCCTGTTTTCAGTCTTTGTGTTAGGCTAAGCTAACTGGCTGCTGGCTGTAGCTGTATACTGTAGTTAACGAACAGACATGAGAGTGGTATTTCTCCTCATCTAGCTTTCTGCCAGAAAGCGAATAAGCGTATTTACCTAGATATCAAACTTTTGCTTTGAGCGTTCCAAACTAATCACTTAACTATTATTAACATTATATAAAACATTGTGTAAAAATGTGTTTTAAAGCTCCTACACACAGATGTTCCACCCACACAGGTGTTTTCACTTATTTTGCCTGTGAAGACGTCCACTCAGGACCGTGTTGGTGTGCACAGACTGTGCTTGATGGACATCTGTGTCATTTTCCTGTTAGTTTTGATCTTGTCAAGGTGGAACAACTTAAAACTTGATTTTTCTCATGAGTGCACAGAGGTAGACCTTTTTCACACAAGGTGTTATGACATGTCACAGTAGGAAAAGCAAAGAAAAGGTGTAAATAATAAAATGAATGATTCCATTTAGCTTTGTCAGTTTCAGGGTCACTTTGACACTGTCATGACTTACTAGGACACGTGGATAGATCTGAGCCATTGTTAATTGTAATAGTGGCGCTGATGAAAAAGGTCGGTGACATCATGTAATCCCCTGCATAACTCTGCCCAGCTTCAACCTTGTCTAATCAACAAAATAACTGAAAGCGCCTGTGTGGGTGTCCAGTGCTTTGTTCAGGACTGACTGTCTGACGAAGCCTATTTGCAATGGGAGGTCAAATCATTACAATCATTTGGCAGACAAGGACACTTCGACATGTGGGCAGATTAATGGCCAGTTATTGGCAGGTTAGGGTCAACTCCCAGTTGTGTCTAAACATATACCGTATTCACGTGTGATTTACTTTTCCATCCACTCTTTGACCCTCTGCAGAAAGTTTTGAAACCTCCCCGGGTTGAGCCATGAGACCGACCCACGTCATCACCAGAAACACCAAGACCCACTTCCACCTGAAAACAAGAACGTAGTGGCTACAGAATCACACATCTCTACTTTCACTTCATGAATTCATCCAACTTTAACGCAACTCTACAAGTCACAACATGTATTAATTGTCAATTCTCATCACATATCCCAAAGTCTTTGCATTTAGGGAAGATTGAATATTTACTTCTTATCTTTCAGACCTGTTGAAAAAAGCACTGCTTAAAAAAAACAAAGTGAGCAGTTGTAAGACCTTTGCATGATATGATGATGTGAAATTGTATTTCTCATTTCATTCATGTGCAACATGAAGTTCTGTGCACAGTTGACAAGCTGTTGATCCAATGTCAACTTCAGTACTTCTATAAGTTTTTTAACCTGTCTAATATCTAATACATATTGTAATGTTGGTGATGTTGTTTCTTCAATTCACTGTCTCACCATAAAATCTATTCTAACATTTGGCAACCTAAACAGATATCTTTGTATAACCACATCAGTATGAACAGTATAATGTGCATCTACATTAAATTGTTAAATTAAACAGAAAATAATAAATAGTAAAATCACCATCTGATAAAATAAGCAGTAATGTCACACATATTGTTGGCATTAAACAGCTGTAGTACTTAAAGTGTCAGTAACTAGGACTATATACTGATGGTGCATAATGTTTCTACAAATGGAAGAAATGTAGCTTTGGAATCACCAAAGTGTTGTGAAACCAGTATGACTTACTGTAGGTGTTTGTGGTGTATTAGATGTCAAGTCACAGTGACTGTGTAAGAACACTTATCAACAATCAACACATTGATGGTGGTGAACATTTTGACACGAAACACCCTAAAGTGAGGAAGGGGTAGTAAGGGTTGAATTGCACCTACAGTATAGTTCATTGTTGATCATAGTTAAACCAAAAAATGGAACAGCCAATCCAATGGGAGAAAATCCTATGTACTTAAATGTAAATGTAAATACTCGGTTTCCAGAAAAATGCTTATGAGGAAAGAGTTACATATAAGCGTCAACCAAGACGGCTAGTCTAAAGTTTGAATTCCAACAAGTGTCATGTATCCATAGCACATACTGTATTCTGCAGTTCATCCATGTTGCATTCTCACAAATTAACTTTAAAGAGAGAAACGTAGTTTCCCATTGTGTGTACATGCATTTAAATGGTTTTGTTCCTTACCTGCCAAAACAAACCGAAGGTTTTCATGCTCATCAGGCATCAACAGCGTGTAGAAGAAGGGAAATGGTTTAACTTGAGCAGAAAAGTAAAAGTGTTATGTTATTTGAAGTCAAACATTATTTCATTGTCTTTGCAGTCTTTGTGATTTTCAGTAACTTCTATGTCAGTACTTTTTGCTGGAATGTCGAAGTTTTAATCATTGAATGTTTATGCCTTACTCCAGTTAATTCATCACCAACTTTATAGCAACTCTACAAGTCACAGACTTTGCATTAGGGAAGATCGAATATTTACTTCTTACCTTTCCCACCTACTGGAAAAACCCCCACTGCTTTCTCAAGTAAAGTGTGCAGTTGTGAAACCTACGCATGATATGAATCCCCATGCCTGTGAAGTACCTGTCTCTTTATAAAGCCATGCTTTAAATGATTATTTCAGTGTTGTGTAGTAATCAGTGAAATTGTGTTTCTCGTTGCATTGTCCAACGTCAAGTTCTGTGCATATCTGACAAGGTGTGGAACTTATAGAAGTGACATTGGAAGTTGAGATTAGATCAAGTTTTTCAAGCAGTGAAAAATATTTGCTGTAGACTCAAAATAGTTTCATCTGTTAGGATATGACTAAAACAGAACAAACATATATCTTTGTATAACCACATCAGAATGGACAGTACATTGTGCATCTACATTAAATTGTTAAAGTAAACAGCAAATAATAAATAGTAAAATCACCATCTGATAAAATAAGCAGTAATATATTGTTGGCATTAAACAGCTGTAGTACTTAAAGTGTCAGTAACTGTGACTATATGGCTTTGCNNAAATGTCACCAATGGGAGTTGTGCTCCATAAATGTGAAGATGTGGTTTTACTGATGGTGTATAATGTTTCTACAAATGGAAGAAATGTAGCTTTGGAATCAGCAAAATGTTGTGAAGCAAGTATGACTTACTGTTTTTGAGAAAACCAGTGAGGGGAAACGTTCATCATCCTCATCGTTGTGTTAAAAATGATGAGAGTTTGAAGTCTTGTAACATAACAACATTAATACATGCTGAAAATAAATCTAAAAGCAAACAGTGATCTGAACAGTGATCTGAGTGATCTGAGTGAATGAGATTCTTTAGGATCATTATTTGTATTTGGTGAACTGCTACTGGCTGTGGTCTGAAACACTGTCCAATTTCAGTCTTTGTTAACTGTGACACACCTTCAGCTACTTGACCCAACAGTCCCTCACTAAATCAAATGTACCCGGAAAAAACAACTTTGTTTACACTCTTTCTCGATCACAGAGTCTAAATTCTCACATATAGTGGAAAACATTCACTTTATCGTAAAACTGCAATATGCAACACAATCCTTCATACTCATGTATCTGTTTCTGTCTATTGTCTCATCACCAGTTCCTCTTCCCCTTCATTAGTTCTTACACAGAGATAAAAAAAAACAGCTAATGTGAGGCATTACTGCTTTGTTGCTCTTGGTGTTGAGTGAAAGAAATGGAGACAAATATGTTGTTCCTTTGTACCATTGAGAGCCACTCTTATTTGAATTAATCAAATTACTAAACTGTGGCTCAACAAAGCTGAGAGTGCACTCTATACATGCTGTCAAACACCATCTTGACATACAAAGCAAGTGTATCAGATGTCAAGTCACAGTGATTGTGTAAGAACACTTATCAGCAATCAACACATTTTGACACCCCCAAAGCGAGCAAGAGACATGCATGGGAAGAAGTAGTAAGGACATCAACAGCATGTAGAAGAAGGGAAATGGTTTAACTTGAGCGGAAAAGTGTTGTTTTATTTTAAGTACAACATTATTTCATTGTCTTTGTCACCAGTCTTTATGATTTTCAGTAACTTCTGTGTCAGTACTTGACAGTGCTGGATTGTAGAAGTTTTAACCGTTAAATGTTTCTGCCTTTACTCCAATTAATTTAACTTCATGACATAAAAACTCTTGGATGTGTTTCAAATCAGTTGTCTCCCTGTCGAGGCAAAATGCAGTACTGTGGTCCACAACTTTCTTTGTAGTTGTCGGGTTGTTTTTTTCTGAAGAGTGAATACTCTTAAGCCTAAAATCAATGTTGTCTATCCCCAGTTCCTACAATTTTTTTTTTATTCACTCAAGTATAATACAGGCTGTTAGTTACAGCATGCTGTATTCAGCGCCAATTCTCAACTCACAATCCAAAGTCTACCTTGATCAAAAGTAAAGGGTGGATGAAATATTCAACTCTTACCTCTACATGGGCTGAGAGTGAGCGTCAATGTACATGTTTCTTTATATGGAGTTAAGTTGAGTCCAAGCTGAGTTATTCATGTCACAGTATACCCACAGAAGATCTGATCTTTGAAATTGAAATAATGCAAACCTGTAAGTGGGCATAATCCAGAGAAAATATTATTTGTCAAGACCTATGATAGTGTGAGATTTAACAATTACTGTAAGTGGATTTTAATGTTTAAGATGACAAAACGTGGCTTACTGTTGACCACAAAAAAATGTTGTCTGAAGTATTGGTGAAGGTGGAAACTCCAATGAACACATTTATTTATCATATGTTATACTTTTAATATACTACACATATACACATAGTTTTTACAGGTCTCTGTGGTTAAAAGTATAACTTGGCCTCAGAGCTCAAGTTGATCCCGAGACAGCCACTGTGGCTTCCAAATGCTCCTAAATAGGGGAGGTCAAGTGCAGAGGACAAATTTCCCTATATAAGTGTAACCTATTCCCTATGTGACTAATTTCCATAAGTGTAACTTAACTAAAACTCTTTGTCACTACACTGTGTAATACCACGACACGACTTTGACCTGAGCATATTGCACATTTTTGTGCCTACATGTGTTTGCTGTAGCTTCATATCCAGTTGCTTATGTTATGTTTTGGTGACCCACAGAATGTATTACATAGAAACCTTGGTTGCATCTGTCTCTTTTGTGTATAAATGAATAACTCATAAAGACTCATAAAGCCATAAACCTTGTTCCTCTCTGACCAGTGAAGCCATATGCTTCTATAATGTTTATACCATCGGTCCTCTTGTGATTGAGTTAGGCTACATTGACCAGATACATGTGAGATCCTTGTTCAGGTTTCTTGTGAAGATGAGTTTTATTTTCTTTGTGTCATAGGTCAAGGAAAATATGTATTTCGCTGATTGAATGTATGTGTCTCCGGGATATAAGCCATTATATAATGCAGTGAGTTATTAATATATAACTAATCTGCTTTTAGTATAGAGCTTTGGTCCGACACATGGATCATATTACAGCTGCTGGAGGTGATACAACCGCTACAAATACTTGATGTCTGGGGGCCTTATCATGAACTACAACATAATGTGTTTACTAGTTACTCAAGTTCAAGTTGTAGTTTTGTACAAATGCAGTTCAAAGTTGTATACATTGTGATAAAACACTGAAACAAATGCTTATGCTATCTGCAAACATGTACACTGTGGGAAATTATAGCCTCTACGACAGAATTACACACAATGAAAATAGCACTATAGACTCCTGAAGCACTATTTGCACTCCGATAGCACTTTATAGTTTCTGTTTCCCAAGAAAACTGATGGAACGATGTTATCTGTCTCAGATATGTGCATGCAAATGCATGCATTGCATGCTAACAGCTTGTGTTTCTTGTGTGTTACTGTTGTCAAATGAGACAGAATTGAGGCCAGTGAACAGTAGCATCATATCACACACTTAACTACAAGCTAAAGGTCCCCGTGTGCCCAGCTGAGTTCCCAGGCGACTCATGTTTATAGGTTCAGTCCTTAAAGCTAGGGTTGGTAATGTTGAAGAAACCAGCAAGAGCAAGCTAGATTTTGAAAGTATACCACTGCCCCTCCTTCAGGTCTCGCCCCAAAGCCACTCCCCTCAAAACACATGAACGCGCACTGCCTGACTACTGCTGGAGGACGAGTCCACGAGAGAGCGTTGGGGAGAGGAGCGTAGCGCATCATTGTCATCGTTAACCGTGTCCAGCTACCTCATGTCTCATTCACATGTTTGAAAACACTGAACATCATCATAATGAACGTAAACAACCAACATGGCTGTTGTGAGTACTCACAGCGTCANNAAGGTCAGACGTCAGGGTCAGAGTGCGCGCAGGCAGTCAGATGCATAGCTGGACAGGCAGGCAGCCCGTCCGAATGAAATGATTGGACGGGCTTATAACAGTCCTGTGACAGCCACAGACACCGGACTTTTTTCCTTTTTTTGTCAGACCACTTGATTTAGTGATTGCTGTCTGGATGTAAAGAGAATTTCAACCAATATAACAAAAAATGCTTCTAAAAGACATTACCTACCCAAGCTTTAAGAAGAAGAAGAAGAAGAAGTAGGAATCAGCAATATGAGTCACCTGAATGATATAGATAATATGTTCTATTACATATTTTTCTGTGCTGTAGGCAATAGATTTGACATTTTTTTCAGAATAAAATTCTGAAATCTTAGTTATTGTGGTCAGACAGGATGTCCAGTTAAGTGAACAGTAAGTATTAATGACATTTTGTGGCTCAGGTGTGCAATAGAAAGGATTTGATTCTGTGAAATGATTTTATTTAACATGTTTGGATATAAGTGTGTATAAAAGGGTGACTGTTTAATTTTTTTGTATGTATGCATGAATATTTTGATATACTTTTTTGCTGTATTTTAGCATTTCTTTTCACCATGTTGTAACACATCAAACTTTTACAAAATGTCACATCATTTTCATACTAATTCGTTCAGATTTTTTCCTTTAAATAAGACAAGGGAGAAATGTTTCAGCGTATTATAATGCAGATTTATTTCAACTGACACATTTCTTCCAAAATTAATTAAAACTTCCAAAATCAGTTACTGTGGGTCAAAGTCAAAACATTGGTTGTCCCAGCGAGTCAGTACTTTTTTATGTGGAAGAGCAAGTAGCATTTCTTTTCATCTTAAAATTTTACAGTGGCTCTTTCAGATGGGTCATCATAGACTCAGAAAGTCTAGTTAAAAGCCGCCTGCTGTTGGTTGAGAAAACGTTTATCTAGCTCTTTCTGGTCTTGCTGGTTGCGTCCCCCAGTGATAAGTCTGGTGGGTGGAGAGAGAGTTCAGGTCCAGAACAGGCAACAAGAGCAGTTGTCAAGTATTATTAAAGTATCAAGTACCGTCAAGCACAAGTTCTTACCTGTGGATCGTCTTGCCGACTAAATAACAGACAAGAGAAAATAATTATATTCAGTCTGAATTCCTCACATCATATTACACATAACAGGAGGGAAAACAGTATTGTGACATTATTCAATGTATGTTACTGTGCATACTCGTACACAGTGTGTCTCCTTTTAGGGCTTGGTATAGTTAATTGTTGTTTTTGATAATAGTGCCAAAATGAAATCAGAGTTCTGGTATTGATAACAAAACAGTACTTTTTTGCAATACCTTTCTTTGGGGAATAGAAACATGTTTTTCTACAAAACCCTTTTTTATATTTAACGAAAAGAGACTTCTAAAATGCATTCTATTTTCTTTCTCTTAACACAAAGCAGCTGTACAAGACTCTTATAAAAAGCAGTCTAAAATTAGCAAAATCGTGATTGAAATAAGTTGTGATCAAATATTAAGTACACCTAAAAGTATTGAGATTCAGGTTGAGGTTAGCTTCTATATGTACACAATACATTACATATACATTCATGCATCTATATGATGTTGCATTCATTCATTCATAAAAATGGGCCAACCACAACAGACATTTTGACATGTCCTTGCAGAATACTCCACTTTTTACTTAATAACTCAGTAAGGGCTGCATTCCTTTTAGATGTGCCAGTTCCAGGGCTCTGGTATTATAAATGCTGGTATGGCTTACTGAGATAGCTACATGAAACAAAGCCAATGTTAACATTATTAGTTACACTTGTGCATTTCCAACTGCGTCATGTCAAAATGTCTGCTGTGAAAGATGTCCATAAATTCTATGATTGGTTACCGCCAACAAGTCCGTTGAAAATGTGGTGAAAAAAAGCCTCCCCAGGTTCAGCCATGAGGACGACCATGGACAACACAAGAAAGAGCGTGATACACTTCATCCTGAAANTTTGTTAGTTATCTTTTTTTACTTGTGTTATAATACGAGATTCAAATTATAACATACACACATTGTCTTGATGAGATGAGATACTTACTTCTTTCCACTGACGGGGAAGCTGTTATCAAATTGAGCTGAGTGAGCAGTGTAAGATGTACAGCAGATCCCTGTGTGTGGTAGATACACGTCTCTTTTTATAGCAAGGGATAAATTCCTTTACTCATTGTTGATGCAGTATTTCTGCAATATAGGAAGGAAACACACATAGTCAGACAGGAATAAAATACTGATCTAATCTACCAATGAGAGTGAAGTCATTCCACACTGAGGTCTCTGCTTTCCTCACTTCTTTGCATTCAGGTTTTGTTTATTTCAACCCAGAGTCAAAAAGACATCNTAAATCTGAAGAAAATGTCTTATTTTTTCTCATTATATGCTCCTCTTTTTAATGAATTTGGAGATTAATGTGTTTTGTCTCTGAGTCATACATATTATTTTGAATATTATGTAATAAAGTATATGGAGGTGCTCTTCAGCTTGTGTCCATCTTGTTTGAAAAAATAAAATAAGCAGTAATGTCACACATATTGTTGCCATTAAACAGCTGTAGTACTTAAAGTGTCAGTAACTGTGACTATATGGCTTTGCTAAATGTCACCAATGGGAGTTGTGCTCCATAAATGTGAAGGTGTGGTTTTACTGATGGTGCATAATGTTTCTACAAATGGAAGAAATGTAGCTTTGGAATCAGCAAAATGTTGTGAAACCAGTATGACTTACTGTAGGTGTTTGAGGAAACCAGTGAGGGGAAACGTTCATCATCCTCATCGTTGTGTTAAAAATGATGAGAGTTTGAAGTCTTGTAACATAACAACATTAATACATGCTGAAAATAAATCTAAAAGCAAACAGTGATCTGAACAGTGATCTCAGTGACCTGAGTGAATGAGATTCTTTAGGATCATTATTTGTATTTGGTGAACTGCTACTAGCTGTGGCCTGAAACACTGTCCAATTTCTGTTTTTGTCAACTGTGACACACCTTCAGCTACTTAACCCAACAGTACCTCACTAAATCAAGTGTATAAAAAAAAACAACCCAACCCTTTGTTCAGTCTTTCTCCATCACAGAGTCTAAATTCTGACATAAAGTGGAAAACATTCACTTAACTGCAACATGCAACAGAAACCTTCACACCCATGTATCTGTTTCTGTCTGTTGTCTCATCACCAGTTCCTATTCATAGTTTTCACATGATGCCACATCCTTATAGGAACGCCCGCCTGGAGGGCAAAACAAGGCTTTCTTCCGCTGCCCGCCAGTTATTTTTACGAGGCTTAGTCAAAATGCCGGATAGTTGTTGTTCAATCAGATGCTCTAACCGACGAGGAGACAAGCCTGGTTGTGCTTCTACAAAATTCCGCGTGAGTTTTGATTAGATTTACAGTACTGTGCAAAAGTTTTAGGCGGGTGTGAAAAAATGCTGTAAACTAAGAATGCTTTCAAAAATATAATGTGTGTTAATAATTTATTTTCATCAATTAACAAAATGCAGTGAATGAACAGAAGAGAAATCTAAATCAAATCAATATTTGGTGTGATCACCCTTTGCCTTCAAAACAGCGCCAATTCTTCTAGGTACACTTGCACACAGTTTTTGAAGGAACTCGGCTGGTAGGTTGTTCCAAACATCTTAGAGAACTAACCACAGATCTTCTGTGGATGTAGGCTTCCTCACATCCTTCAGTCTCTTCATGTAATCCCAGACAGACTCGATGATGTTGAGGTAAGCGCTCTGTGGGGGCCATACCATCACTTCCAGGACTTCTTGTTCTTCTTTACGCTGAAGATAGTTCTTAATGACATTGGCTGCATGTCTGGGGTCTTTGTCCTGCTGCAGAATAAATTTGGGGCCAATCATACGCCTCCCTGATGGTATTGCATGATGGATAAGTATCTGCCTGTATTTCTCAACATTGAGGACACTATTAATCCTGACCAAATCTCCAACTCCATTTGCAGAAATGCAGCCCCAAACTTGCAAGGAACCTCCACCGTGCTTCACTGTTGCCTGCAGACACTCATTATTGTGCCGCTCTCCAGCCCTTCGGCGAACAAACTGCCTTCTGCTACAGCCAAATATTTCAACTTTTGACTCATCAGTCCAGAGCACCTACTGCCATTTTTCTGCACCCCAGTTCCTATGTTTTCGTGCATAGTTGAGTTGCTTGGCCTTGTCTCCATGTCGGAGGTATGGCTTTTTGTCTGCAACAAATGAAATCTTTGTCTGGGAGAGACCTTGCTGATGCAGTATAACTACCTTGTGTCTTGTTGCTGTGCTCAGTCTTGCCATGGTGTATGACCTGTGACATGAAACTGTCTTCCACAACCTCACCTTGGTAGCAGAGTTTGACTGTTCCTCACCCAGTTTCCTCCTACACAGCTGTTTCTGTTTCAGTTAATGACTGTGCTTCAACCTACATGTGAAATTGATGATCATTAGCACCTGTTTGGTATAAATCCCTGACTTTGTGCAAGTGTACCTATAAGAATTGATGCTGGTTTGAAAGCAAAGGGTAGTAACACCAAATATTGATTTGATTTAGGTTTTTCTTTTGTTTGCTCACTTATCATTTTGTAAATTGATACAAATAAACAATTATAATTTATATTTTTAAACGCATTCTTAGTTTACAGCATTTTTTCACACCTGCCTAAAACTTTTGCACAGTACTGTATGTCATAATATATTGTGCTAACCTAATGTTAACCATTACTGCCCTGTCACTCACGTTACTGCCCTACAACACTGACTACAGGGACCCTGAATCCGTTCGCCAGGTTATGAGGTGATTTGTAAGTGTGTTAACATTTTATTTAAAATATTTAAACATTAAAAAAATCTATTTAATAGCAATGTCTCCTCTATTCAGAGTGTTTGAAGACATGACTTGACATTTAAGGTGTGTTGATTGATTCGCAACGTCAACTCGTGCATTGAGTAACATGCAAGAAAACATTCCACCTTAAAAGTTGCCACTCGCTGCTGGAAGCCTTTGTGCAGCACAGTGAAGTAAACTGGTAAAGATGAAAAGGCAGCAAAACATCCTTTCATTTTTGGAACAGCTAAAAAGGTAAAAGTTTCCAATGATGTAGTTAAATAACCATAAAAACTAACTTGGCACCAGGCTCACGCCCATCTCGGGCTAGCTAACGGATTGGCTTCTACTAATTCTAGCTAGCTAACTATAACATTGAGACAATGTTAATCCTCTAGATGGCAGTATTAACCTGTTCTCAGCCATCCATAAACTGTAGCCTGCTGATTGAAGAAATAGGTAAATATTGTAGCGACGGCCCACATTTCCCATCATGCCTAGTGCTGGACTGAGTGTTTTTTTAAGTTTTCTGTTTTCTGTTCCAAAATGCAAATGTTACTTTTGGTTAGTGTTTGTAATGTGTCTGTTCAGAACATGGTGGTTTATGTTGGTAAGTGTCATTTTTGTGCTGTGTGAGGTGGCTGTTACAATCCGTGTACCTTCGTCTCAATCGATTTTCTATTTTGAAACTAAAATCAGAAAACTAAAAACGGGGCTTTTTTCGGTTTCCTATTCTGAAACGTAGGTTATGTCTATGAATAAGTACAGAATGGCCCGCACAGAATAACTCACTGAGCAATTTCACTTTGAAAAGACGTTTAACCCTATCCCTGCATAGTGGGTCCACAGGGCGACGGCTCTCTTTTGGGGCGGACCTGGCCAAACCCCATGGGTCAAGGCTTGGCCACCAGACGCTCGCCGGCGAGCTTCCCTCCCAGGTCTGGCTCCAGGAAGTAGCCCCGGTTATTCAAGGTTGAAAAGTGCAATGTCCTCACATGGCCACAGATCTTTTCGACAGTCAATAGTTGCCAATAGCCTACTGTAATCGACCGATGATCATAGTTAATTAAATCTCATCAGACATATCTGCCAAAACAGAAACAGTCCGACAATCAATCCCTGTCCATAAATGGGTTATAATGTAGTTTTTTCATCACTACTGGACAAAATTATAAATAGGCTAAGCAATTTACGTCCATGTTGACAATACAATAGCTAGTCTACAGGCAAACGGAGCAGAGAAGAAAGCTTGGATCTTGCCTGTCAGGTGCTTCCAGAGTGCGCACTGAAACACCGGGGTTTCTACTGCGGTCTGCGGTCGCATTTAGTCATCTTGACAGTGGAAAGTAAATGCTCATACATGAAAGTTAAGGCATCTAAGGACAAATTTCATTGCGAGGATATTAGGTACACTGGCACCGGATTAGAGGGGAAAATGAGACTTTTTGTCCCCCCCCCACTTTCAGGTGTTATGATAAACCTATAATACCGAGTTGGGCTGGGTTTGCGGGAGTGACCGGCGGACAGGCGGACAGACAGACAGACGGACGGAGAGGCAGACAGACAGGAGCTCCGTTAATTATAATACTGTTGATATTAGACTCAGACAGACAGCTGGGTAACAACATAGTGGGTGTTCGTCTGTCCATCTGCCTGTCTCATGCCGGCAAAGATCTGTGTGTTCCAGCTTTCAGCCTGTCTCCTCTCATCCAGCCAGCGGGGCCTGCTGCCGGAGCTGGCCGGGTAGGGAGTGTTCTGAGGTGGCCACAGAGCTGTGGAACTCACCCTGATCTGCTGGAAAAAGAAAAAAATGTTCCTCTTATAATATTAACGTTTGAGTCAGCACCCCCTTGTTCCTCATTTCAAATGTAAGAACGCCATGAAGCTGAGCTGTGCCACGGTGGTCGTGCTGGCCATTCTGTAGCTACTTATTCATAGACATAGCCCACGTTTCAGAATAGGAAACCGAAAAAAGCCCCGTTTTTCACTTTCTGAAAAACGGCAACAGGAGCGGGAGCTGCTGGGCCTATGCTGCAGTTTATGAAGTCTCCAGTGTTGGCTGCCAGTGTTTTGCCCTCCAGGCCTCCGTGCCAGTCATGTGACTGAAAACTATGAATTCCCCTTCATTAGTTCTTACACAGAGATAAAAAAACCCCAGCTAATGTGAGGCATTACTGCTTTGTTGCTTTTGGTGTTGGGTGAAAGAAATTGAGATAAATATATTGTTTTTTTGTACCATTGAGAGCCACTCTTATTTGAATTATTTCATCAAATTACTAAACTGTGGCTCAACAAAGCTGAGAGTACACTCTATACATGCTGTCAAACACCATCTTGACATAAAAAGGAAGTGTATCAGATGTCAAGTCACAGTGACTGTGTAAGAACACTTATCACCGATCAACACATTGATGCTGGTGAACATTTTGACAGGCAGCATCCCAAAAGTGAGCAAGAGACACCCATGGAAAGAGGTATTCAGGGCTGAGTCACACCGACAGCATAGCTAATTTTGATCAGAATTTAACCAGGAAATACTACAGTAAATCCAAAAGTTTAATTTGGTGGCAGACATCAGCAAATCATGCTGCATGTACAGTAAATGCACTTGGTCTTTCCAGCAAAATGTTTTCAAAGAATAAGTGTCATCCAAGACTGCTACAAGTCCAACTAGTCTAAAGTTTCCAACTAGTGTCATGTATCCATAGCACATACACTCCCCTCCAAAAGTATTGGAACAATGAGGCCAATTCCTGTATTTTTGCTGTAGACTGAAAACATTTGGGTTT
>NTHP01000568.1:260896-270922 GCA_003416845.1 Oplegnathus fasciatus | reverse complement strand
CACACACACACACACACACACACACACACACACACACACACACGCACACACACCTGGATTAATGCAGCCAGACTTGAGTGGCTGTTCCAACAACATACTGGAACTGAATAATGACACAATCTTCAAGGAAATCAGGATATAACATTTACAAAAGGATTTTACTGCTTACAGTGGCATTGATTTGAGGACATGTGCTCCTTAGGGATGACATTTATCCACTTCTGTTGTTTTTACTTTTGAGATTGGGAGTCATGCAGTTAATGTTAAAGAGAGACATGATTCTGTCTAATAACTAAGTGGCTGCAGGGTGCTAAATGCTGCTAAGGTTTTGTCTTTGGTGAGTTAATCCATAAGGGTTTTTAGATTATACCAATTAAAAGCCTCGGTTACAGTATACAGGGACAAACTGCATGTTATTCCTGCTGGTTAGTGTATGTACACTTTATTCTGTGATACGAAACATCCCAGTATACATGTTGAAATTATTTTATATCTCAGTAATGTCTATGTGATTTGGAGCAGGGTGTTGAGGATCAGCTTTTTTCAAAGTCACAGGATCAGTATCTTCTCTTGCTCCAAGATAGCGAGAGAATTGTAGTTATATTCAAGGTGAAGTAAATTTTTGGCTTGTTCTGAGTGGTGTTTCAGTCGGTGTCTTTTGGGAATATTAAATGAAACTCGGGGATATCGAGAATATACTAGATAATATTAAGTCAAACCGTTTTTCAATCAGCATCAAATTCTTTCTTGACCTTGGCAAAGGTAGTTTAACAAAATAATCACAACTCAGGTTCCTTACTAAATATTTCCAGCATTTTCAACCATATCAAATATTTTTCATCAGCAGACAGACTTGTCATGGAGATGTATCGGATGACACGCGAGCTCAGTATTTGTTATGAGTCTATCCATAGTGTGTGTGTGTGTGTGTGTTCAAAGAGACAATCTTATGGACAAGAGACAACCTCTGACGAATCGTAGTCTGCACCTCCTTGCAGAGGCAGTTAGGACACTCAAACACACATTCACAAACACCTTCGAGTAGGTCGACCATGGTTATTCCACACTAAAAAGAGGATACATCACATCCTGAGGATTTTCATCACACATCCAGACAACACGAATGCTAAATACACGTACTGTATGTGCACGCAAAGAGAAGACAAACCATTCAGAAACCAGTATCTGCGAGAATGAACCCGGCCCTGACAGATGTGTATGTCCATGAAAATACACACACACTTACAGCTGGGATGATTCCAAATAGAATATTTGGTTGAACTTTAATATTTTTTATGACACCACAGTCGCCCATTACACCCCAGCTGAGCTTCATATAATAACATTTCAATAAGAAACACAGGAGATTGGAGAATTTATAGAAACAAATAACTGCATTCAGGAGGACGCTTCTCAAATAAATCAACATGCAAGAAACTTGCTTCTGTGTTTCTGAGTGCAATGATCTCAGGAATAAATAGAAACCGACAGACACATATCACGAAGATATGGAAAAATAAACCATGCAAGTGCAAATATATATATGTGTTTATAATATATGTGTCTGCAACAGGTGTACAAGCCTGGTGGGCTGCCAAGCCAACATCAACAGCTACTTAGATCCAACAGAAACCTATATAAGACATGTCTGATGTCGTGTGTGAAGGTATGTTGCTTTCAAATGTGATTCCTCTCTTTCAATTGTCACTTGCTGCAACATGGGAAGAAGTGGACTTTTTTTAATACTTCAAATGGGGTGACTCAAAAGAACATCCAAGTGTCATCGCTGAGAGAAGAGCAGGTCCAAATATAGGATGCTATATATAGATGCTTTTTAAAATGTGTGACATCCATATAAGAGACCTTTTCAGAAGGGATGTCAAACATGGGAAAATAAAAAGTTAGCCTGTTTTTCTGCGCCACCAGTTCAAACCCTTCAAAAAAGTACAACACATACAGTTAAAAATATATTTTAAATGTTTTTTTTTAAGTTAGTTTAATTAGGAGGTCATAGGGATCTGGTTACCTTGAATACACACATGTACACAGTAGGGCCAACATTCAGTTTGTTGGTGTGTGTCATATTGTTTAACAATGTATACGGTGTATAGGCTCCCTCAAGAGGAGAATATGGTTATTAATGTAATATGTTTATATGACAAAACCAAACACACAAAATAAATAAGGAAGTGGTTTTATTCCACATAGCAAAGTCAGGTACAACACTTGTTTTAAAAGCTGTTGATTACCCTGAAAGTTTTAAGTATCAGGGACTTGTTATTGAGCAGCAGCCTCTTTGAATTTTAGCTCAAAGCTTAGAATCCTTTTCTTACTTGAGAACATCTACACCTTTGTGTCATAAATCTAATGAGGAAAATCAATGAGAGAAAAAGGCTTTTATGTGGAATCACCTTCATGGTGGATTGATTTTTTGAGCAGAATGCTAGATTTTGTGGTGCACTACAATATACCGTAGAGCTGCTTTGGAAACAGTTTTAAAATAAACACATTTTTGGTCCTGATGTTACAAAATTACCACTACAGACACAACTACAGCCTCAATTCCCCTTTATACTTAATTTTTTATGGTCTTTGGTGATCTTCCAAAATCAAAACGTTTGCATGGTTCATTTTCTTCTTTTTTTCTTTCTTTCACAAGTTCAGAAAATTTCCAAAAAACAGTTTTGGTGACGACATCAGTGTCAAAGTCAGAGAATTTCTTGGAAATACAGAGAGCTGAAATGAGGCGGGAGGCACGAGGAATGGATTCTCAACGCCGCCTAGCAAACCCACTGCCTGCTCCTCAGGCTTTTGATATACAGCTTGAACACACACACACACACACACACACACAGAAGCTCTACCTCATCATTGCCACAGAGCATGGAAGATGAAAAACCCATGAGTGTACGCATTTTGATTCTTAAATCAACAGTGTTTTGATTTTGGTTTTGCTACAGCAGAGCGTGAAGCAGCTTATTATCTGCTTCATTACTGGCAGGAGGACAGGGACGCGCCTGTGTGGTGTGTGTGTGTGTGTGTGTGAGAGAGAGAGAGAGAGAGAGAGAGAGAGAGAGAGAGAGAGTTTTGTGTGTATGTATGTTTTCCTATCTATGTGTGTTTGTGTGTGTGTGTGTGTGTGTGTAGCTGTGTGTGAGCAAAAAAGTTAACCAAGCCCATCCCACTGTCTTATGAGAAACTCACACAGTTTCCATTCCGCAGAGGTGGGTGTGGGAACATCTTATATCAAGGAAAGTAAAAATCATTTTCTGGCATGCACAATCACATAAACAGTTACTAGATAAAACACATTATTAAATTATCAACAACCACCTTGTTGGGTGACGTTGCACACCTCACCCGCAATCATTTTTTAAAGGAATAGTCCAATATTTTCGGGAAAATGCTTATTCTTGTTCTTGCCAAGAGTTAGATGAGAAGATCGATTCTACTCTCACGTCTTTACAGTAAATACTGTATGAAACTCCTGTGGTATCAAAATCCTCCCACCAGGTCCTCTGAAGCCCACTAATTAACACATTATATCTTGTTTGTTTAGTAACTTTGTGGAGCAAATTTCCCAAAATGTCGAACTATTCCTGTTAAGAAAAGGGCAACATAATTGTGGGCAGAGTAGTTCAATATTGGTGCACAGTAATATGCACATTGTTAGATAATCGAATTGAACCACCAGATTACACCAAAATCGGTACAAAACAATGTGCCTCCACACTATGACATAGTGATTTGATTGAGTCTTATGTAACTATAACAAAACTTTAATTCATGCGCTACTGCACTGAGACGTCCATCGAATCACTTTTTTATAATCACACCATTGTCTCTTTAAATAAAAATAGATACTACTTTGGACAGCTGTTAATGACAACATCTGTCCTTGTGACCAGCCATATTCACATTTAAAATGAGTGATCACAGAGAGAGTTAGAGAGTTAGAAAGGTGTCTTCTTAAATTTACTGTTATATACAGTAGTTTAGTTTTCCTCGCCCACACTGAAATGTGAGGCAGATTTATTCACTCTGAGGTGCATTTTCCAGCATTTTTGGGTGACGCAAATAAACTAGCTTTGGGTGGATGAAAGGCCAAACAGAGAGAAAACGATGCATTTTAAAATGTAGCCAACTATTATGGATGTATTCTAAATATCAGTTTGGTCTGTAAGGTCCCATTTAGAGAAAGGCACACTGAAAATGTTAAGTGTCACATGTATCTGTGTGTTTGTGTTACTGTGTATGATTGTGTGTTTTGTCTGTGTTGTTGAATCATCTGCACTTGTGTGTGTGTGTGTGTGTGTGTGTATGTGTGTAAGAGAGAGAGACAAATGAAGGACCCCACATGACTTCACTAAGAGGTTTCTTGTCTGAACTTGAGCGCTCAGAGGTCTGCTGTGGCAGATAGGACTGCTGCCTTTGTTCACATTACAACCCTAATTAGGCAGAGCATTGTGTGTGAGAAATACGAGAGCATTTCTCAGTGTGGCTGCAAGTGAGTGTGTGTGTGTTGTTTGTGTGTGACTGGGATATAGAGAGTGACAGCTGAATGTTGCCACCAGCACGCTCCGCTTGTCTCCTTGTTTCACGTCAGACAAGCCGAGTGAACTGCTGGCCGCAGGCCAAATGGAAAAAACACACACATTTTTGTACTATTCTTGTGAAGACTCTCACTGACGTAATCCTGTTTTGTGTAGGGCTTTTAACCTTAAAGTTAACCTAAACCTCAAAGTCTTAACCCTCAAACAGGCCCTTGAAGAAGTGAGGTCTGGCCAAAATGTTCTCATTAGGGCTGTACCCGAATCAGGATATTCAGAGTAGACTCAGAGTTGGCATTTTAGGCCGATGCAACCATTGACAGCACACCTACAATTATGAGAAATTTATTACTCACTCCTCCGCCCAGTCACAGTACAGTCCAGCTCACCTGCAGAGCAGCCGCCCCAGACTAAACTGCTATATCAGCCTTACGTTTTACCTGTAAGACTCCAGTTTTAATGCCTGTCAGCTGACAAAATGCGAGTCAACAAGTGGGCTTCTCGACTGATGTTTTGAATCATCGACATTTAGAGGACAGCCCTAGTTCTCATTTTCTAAATTTGTCCTCCCTCTTAAGGTCTAAATCTCCAATTAGTCCTCACAATGATAGGAATACAAGACCTCAAACACGCGCACAGCGAGACAGACACGCACTTAGGACTATCCAGAATGTGTAAATACAAATATACTAATAAACACACAGACGCCAAACACAAATAAATACTGTAGGCCGACATAGCCTCTGTATACACATACAGTACACATACACATACAAATCATTTAAAATACACACATGCTCACCACTGAACGAATATACATTACGAGATAAAATAAGTACATAAATAGACGCATTCATGTGCTTGTAACACAAACATGCAAATTAAAGCATAAACACAGGCGAAAAAATAAACATATCTGTGTGCACATATACACAGTACCCATGCTGATACGTGTGCGAAGGTCCTCCTGTATATGACAACACACACGACTCATGTGGTTCATGTAATTACTTTGCTGAGATTGAATATATTATGTTGTGACAGATGCACACTCTCTGAGTTGCTCGCATCCAAACAGAGTAAATGTTCTTCTACCACAATAAGGCAGAACTCTGACCCAAAAGCAGACTCATCACACAAGGCAGATGTAGTTAAAGCACCCTTGACTCCCTTGTCAGTCCAGTTGAGAGTAGGCATTATAAGAATCCTCCTTTGACCAATAAAATGAAAACGGTAATAAATTTAGCACACAAAGCTCCGATATTAACATGATAAAATGAAAAAAGATTTTTGGGGTTCTGATGGAATATTAGGGAAATTTGGACACAGCGTCTAAGTAGTGAGTCCACTACTGAGTTTACGTTTTGTGGTGCTGCCCAATGCTATACCACTCAGTGGATTCACACACTGTAAAGCATGTCACCTTGTGAGCCGTCTGTCAGAAATATTGCACTATTTGCGTTACTTTGGCACTTGTTTAAATAGCCTCTAATGTATGGATACAGCTTCCGAGTATGTGTCTAGTGTACGTGATGGCCTTGTGAGTACTGTACATTTATTTTGATGAAGCCCAATGAATCTTGACTTATTGTGCAGTTTATTTTCTTTGGTATGATTTTACTTGCTTGGTGGTAGGTGGGATAGTCTGGTTATTCATAATTATTTGTGGATCAGGTGGTTGTTTGGATTGCAGTTTCTATACAGTTCAGATTAATGTTNAACAAGTACTGCCTTTCTGTATAGCTTACACTGTATGCCCTTGTGCCATAGAACTCTTCTTACAGACTTCTTACAAACACCTCAATGAGACATTTTTGTCCATAACATCAGTGTCAGTAAACCAAGGAGAGAAAAGGAGTGACAAGTCTTTTACGGTGTCACCCGAGGAGACAGATTCCTATAAGAAATGGGAATCATGTACTCCAGCTGCAGTGCACATTTTAAGTTAAGCCACAGCACAGTTTTTAAGTGAAATGAAAGTGAGTGCATTGCTTATAAATGTGATGCTGAGACACTGATTTCTGTTTGCCGGTGTGTTTCCAGAGAATGTGATTCTCTCCCTGTCTGGCCCTGTGGGACGCCGGCACTGTTGAAGCTAGAGGCAGCATATGAACAGGCCACCCACCACCAACTGCCTGTGTACGTGATCATGTGTCTAAGTGTGTGTGTGTGTGTGTCGGCGCTACTGTTGGAATATTAAAGTTCTTCCCTGGTGAATGGCAAGCGTATCAAAGACCAGAGAGTCTGGAAGCAAAGCCTCCAGACACACACTCACTGACAAATATATATTTATACACACTCAAAGGCATACCAAAGTGTGCTTATAGCATTATAGTGCCCAGGGCAAGTTGATGTTATTTTCATGTTTTACTCAACACTGTCCTTAAATACTTCAGCGTGCAGACAGCTGGGCATGTGGCTCGTACTGTTGTTAGCCTGAAGCTAAACACACAGCTAAGCCACCTGGCTGTTCAGTGGATGCAGCAGACCTCTGGATGCAGCTACATAATCATTTTAGTTGTCACAAAAAACCCTGCTGGTCCTCGTCACCACCACCATCACAAATGTCAGAGAAGGCGGGGATGTGAAAATCAATAATACCCGCTGTTTTTAACTTAAGGTTTGGAATTTATAGTAGCTGTCTGCTAATAACATGAGGTTTTTTCATATTTAGCTGTTTAGTTGTAACTGCATTTGCTGATCTCTGAGTGACAATATGTTTGCTTCAAATACCTGACTGGTCTGAGTTTGCAAATCATATTTGGCCATTTTTTTCATATTAGATCTAACCCATTGTTGTTGATAGTGTACTTATATTGCTCTGGCAACACATTTCAGGACAATCACTCAAAAAATCCAGTCTGTATTTATCAAGACAAAGAGCCTCCCAGTTTAGATGCTGAGACAAGTGCCTGAAAAGCAGAACTGTCCGGATTTAAACAGGATGTCAGGCCACCAAGGCTGTCCCATTTTTTCAAACGTCAACATTTTTGAAACTCAATCTGCAATTATCTGACCCAGTTCAAAAATCCTCCAAAGTGGTCATAAAATGCATCGTCACCTCTACAATGTAGTTCATTGTTAGGTTGTGTTTAAATACATTCTAACTAATGACTTGTTAGTTCTCATTCATGCAAACATTTGTTTTTTAAAGAAGTGACAGTCCTGCTGCTGAGAGGAGAATCAAGACTTTGAATTTACAAAACACATCATATTCTCTTGTGGATTGTTAAAACTTTTTGTGTACTGAGTGGTGGCTTAAAATATTCAGTATCTGGCCCAGTGTGCTTCTCATTTTTGAACAACAAACGCCATAAGAGATCAGATTCAGACCCTGTTTTTTTTACTTTGTTTTCCATCAGAAGACGGTGGAAACATGCTACGAGACAGCCTGCCTGAGCTGATGTCCATGCATCAAATAGTTTTCATACAAATCAAGAGGTGAGACAGTGGGTTTCTTACACAGTGTTAAACCTTTTTTTGTGCAGTGGCGGTTTCTCCCTTAGGTAACTGTCTGTTGCCCTAACATAGCGTGTTTCACAGAGCTAAGTGTGTGTCGCTATGGCTCACTGGAAGTGTGACTAATGTGCTGTACGTGACTGCTCAGTCCACCCTTGCCTCCACGAACTCTCGTCTCTTCGCCATCTGCCCTCTGGTCTAATCTCCAATATTCTCCTCCTCTTCTCCCCGTAAGCCCCCCTTCTCCTCATTCTCCACAAGGCACTTCCCTTCATCTTGATATGTACTCTAAGATTAATGCAATCTATTCTGCATTTTTCACTGTTAGCCCATTTCCATCTGGTGTTAAAATGTGTTTCATATCCTCATTATGTCCTGACTTTATTTAGCTCGATTACACTCACACCTGTTGTTGAAATACGTCTTGGATTTCACCTGTGCTCACAAAAACACAGATTGCTGCTTTACTCGTGTAATTAATTTTGTCATTTGATAGTAAAAAAGCTTGCTTTATTCCCCATCCACTAGTATGCCAACAATCTACAGTATTAGACATACGTTTTACAATCTGACCTGGTGGATGGTGTTTTTGTTGTCCAATAAAGTTTATTTATGCATCCTAATGTGAACAGGAAATGCACTGCACATGCTTTGCTGTTGCTTCAAAGGTGGTTTTGTGAGATCAGAGGTACGTCTTGGTGAGTTTCCACCCATATTTGATGTATTATTGAGTTTAATGCAATATACATGAGAAGTGTAGCTTTTTTGTTTGTTTTGTTCAAATCTGGATCCCTTTCTTGTGAGCAAGACGGGGAACAGAAATCCTGTTTGTTGATATCAGACAAAATGGTAACACCAATTTTGTGATTTGCGTCAGGAAAGTGATGTAACAACTAGTGTAACAAAAAAATGTGTCTCACAAAGCAAGACGGATCACCAGCTCAGTTTTAGATGTGAGATGAGTCTGAGAAAAATCTGTTGAGAGTCGTTTGATCAAACACGTGTCGGGCCAATCAGCAAACAGTGGGCGTGGGCCCTGTTGGAGCTGCCATGGGAGATTTTAGTGGCAGTAGATGAAATGGAGTTCCTTGTGAACAGCAGTTCAAGCCCATCCACATTCTAACTTGCCACATCTGAGACCTCATGAACAACTATTTAAACTAGTAAATGAAGCTTACATCTGCCACTAAATGGCCAATATTTGCCTCAATATGTATTAAAAAAATGAATTTTGGTAGGTAAACAACTGGCATGGTTTTCCATTTTGGAAATCAGAAACAAAGACCTGTGACATCCCAGTGAGAAGTGCGGAGACTTGATATCTGTGTGAAGGAGAGATCTGTCAATCATCTATTGAGCCAGACCGCTGTGTGTGAAGCAAAAGCTGTTTAGTAGTTGCTATTAGGTTTACCAGAGAATACATTAAAGAACAATGTTACTTTTGGAAAAAGCTACCAGTTATGAGTAGTACATTCCTTTATTTGGGTAACCAGCCCAACATAACGCCACACCATGGAGAAACTACATAATCCACATTACAAAGAAATTAAAGCTTTGCCAAATATTGTCACAGCTTGACATATTGCATACAGTGTTAAACTGGGTATGGATTTCAATGATATAAGTTGCTAGGCCTTTTGGGTGAGCACATGCATGTGGGGGCAAATACTGAGGTCATAGAGCCAGCAGATCTAATTTTGCTCTCATAAAATTATTGCACAACTTAATTTTGCTTTTCATGTGTGCAGTGTACCTGTGTAGCCTACACTGAATCAATTAAATGTCATTTAACAAGGAAGCAGCAATAATAATGATTATTAGTACTATTTAATACATGACAAATGAGTCTGAAATAAAGTTTTGTGCTCTATGAAGTGGTCGATGAAAAAAATATGAGTTGTATCCTCTTGAATACCTTGTTAAGTTATGCACAGATAATGTCAATCCTTTGTGCGGTGACTTTAAGTCACATGAATCATTCAAAGAATTAATTTTTGCTTTGACTGAAGCACCAACA
>NTHP01000568.1:224583-256372 GCA_003416845.1 Oplegnathus fasciatus | reverse complement strand
CAAATCATGCCAGTAAAATGCCCCCCGCAGCATAACAGAGCCACCAGATCCCCTCACTGTAGGGGTCAAGCATTCAGGTTTTTCCTTTAATTTGTGACCTTAATTTCTATCTGTACCATCGACTCCTGTCTCATAAATGTCTGCAAACCATTGCTCTTTTGTGGTGCAGTTAATACTCTGACAGAGGAGGTTAAAATAAAACTGAATGGTGCAAACCAGCTAATAAACTATGATGGTTTCCTCCATTTTGGACTCTCTGGCTCTCCGTCTCCTCAAAGATGAGCACTGTCAGCATGGCTTGATAGAGGTCAACAGCGCAAATTCGCGGGTCAAAGTTCATGGAAGTTAAACTCGAGATGAAAAATGAATGCAGATTTACTTCGCCCCAACAAGCTAATCCACTGATCCCTGCGATTCCACCGGAATTAATAGAAATATTGACGTTTTAAATGCTGTTGTGACTCGGTCTTAATGCTGGGGTGCAGCTGATATAAACAAATAGTGCAGGAGAAATACCCCTCAGACTGGTTCAAACCTTCTTTCAGCTGTTATTCTTTAAATGATCCGTGTCAGCTATACTGCTGGTGTTCAAATTTGAAAAGGGCACATGTGACAAAAATGGCAGAAGCTGACATCCTCTCAACACCCATCTGAGCATGCCTATGAAATGTCCCATTCTTCATGAAATTATAGGACACATCTAGACAAATCAAAAACAGTGTAAGGCTGCTGGAGCTGTGCAGGGAACACCAGCACCTTATTATTTTCCTATTTGTAACATGTTATATTGACCTATATAACAGTCAGGATTAATATACCAAAACCAAATACTGGCAGGCAGTAATGTTAGCGTGTGAAATGGGTACTCAGAGCTGTGTGTGCAGAGACAGTACACACAAACACAAGTGCGCACACACTCTTGCCTGAGGAGACAGCTTGCAAACAGCATGATTTAGGAGCTAGGCCACTGGCGAACAGAAGTGTTTAGGAGAGAAGGAAAGAGAAAAAACAGAAAGGAAGGATGAGAGGGAATGGAGGACAGAGGACAAGACAACCGGCCCCATCAATTACCCCGTTAAATGAACAAAGAGCAGCAACAGAACACAGGCTAATCTTAATCAATGGAGACACGTGGCGTTCAGGGGGCGGGCAGCAAATTAACACTTGGAGCAATTAATCTGGTCCAGAGCACACTCTTTACCCCAACGAAAAAGGAAAAAACAATCAAGATTCATTCCTCATTCAATCATGCCAGCATAATTGATCTTTTCTTGCTTAAGGGTGCTGCCTTGATGGTAGAGTAATTATCAACGACACATTAATTCAGTATTGTTTTTTAATATTTGCAACAGATGTTTCCAAAGGCTGCATTTTTGAGGGTAAAAGACATTTATAAATTAACTCGATTGGGGCAGAGGTAGAGCAGGTCGGCGATTAATCGCAGAGTTGATGGTTTGATCCCTGGCTCCTCCTGTCCATATGTCGAAGTGTCTTTGAGCAAGCCATTGAACCCTATTGGTTTAGCAAGTGTCTTGCATGCAAGCTTGCCGCCATCTGAGTCTGAGTGTGTGTGTGAATGGGTGAATGAGAAGCAAATTGTACAGTGTTTTGGATAAAATACAACATAAATGTAGTCCATTCGCCTTTTACACTGCATACGGCCAAGAGCCTATGTTGATATTCGCTATTTAACCGATAAATATTACAAATATCATGCCAAGTTCACAATCACAATTAGAGCTGCAACTAATGCTTATTGTCATTATCAATCATTAGTAGATTATTTTTCAATTAAGTGATAAATCATTTAGTCTATAAAATATCAGAAAATATGGCAGACAATGTAAAATATATTTAATTTAGTTAAATCAACTAATCTTCTACCATTAACAATGTAAATAGTTTGTGAGTTTTAAGTCAGTCCTCACTTTCAGAACTAATCATGAGGGTTCAGTCTTGTAACTTAAAATGAGGAGTTTGTTTACCTGCCTCATCAAATTAAATTGTCTAGAAACACTGTCAGCTTATTAGCATACTTCCTGCCATTCAATGTATTTGAGTTAAACTTCTTGAGAAAACCATCTTTTTCCTAGAAGAGCTTCTCACTGAAAATGCAAAGAATGTGAACCACGATGAAGACTCATAGGTAACCACTACAGTTTGTATAAGACACTTCAGGCACATCTGTGAATAGATAAAACAAAACTCTTGTCAATATGACAACAGTTGTTGGCTGAAATACATTTCTAAGTTGGTATAATTTGTTTTTTGAGGAGTTCATTTGGCTCACAACGACTAATAAACAAATTGAACAGTTAAATCAAAATATTAAGGCAGGCTTTGAATCATATTTTTAGTCCAGGGTGATGTCTTGAGTCAAGAGTCTGTACGATGATATTCAAAATGATGTAAAACTGAAAACAGCATATTCTTAAGTAGCTGAAACCAGCAAATGTTTGGTATTTTTGATAAATGAATTACTTACAAGATTAATCTGTTATGAAAATTGTTGTTTATTAATGACTTAAGCACCAGCCACAAGTTAAGAATTTCCTCCTTCAGATTAGTGATATATCCCTGTCAGGATTAAAGCGCTTATGAAGCAGCATTTAGACCACCACCTTTACAGTTTCACATTTAAAAACTTAATTCACAAAAAAACTACTTCTTCTATTTCAACTAAACCTCCATCACAAAGGTGGCTGCATCACTGGCTAATATCCAACATTCAATAAAAAGCCAGCATTGGGCAGGTAGCCTATCTGATGCTGCTTTAATGCTGCTTTTAGAGACGGGCCTTCAGATTGCTGATGACTCAGATCTCAAATCACTTTTTGGATCCTCATTTTTCATCATTCTTGTTAAGAAATGAATCAATGAGAACCATGGCAACAACAGCTATCCAGACTTGTAATTATTGTGGCAGTTTTTTCTCACAATAATGAATTAGACCAGCAGGAGGTCAGCACCAAGATAGAATAAAGAAGATGTGGTCTCATTTTTTCCCCATTGGTTATCAGCACTCATCTAACCTTTAATTAATTAGTTTTCAAATATCAAGATAATAAAAATGTGGCTGATGTTAGGCTTTGAAGAAAACTATGGGTGGTCTTTTGCTGTAGAAAGGGTGTTCATGTCTCTATTTAACAGAAAGACGGTGATATATTATTTATGTTGTCATGCACTGTATCTATTTACAGTAAAGGAGATTGAGGAAAAACACAAATCTACAGTATTGCCACATGGCGGTGTTAGAGGAAAAGTTCAGCATTTTGGGAAATAAACTTATGAGAGTTCTATTCATCTTCTCATCTAACTCTCGGCAAGAAAGTGAATGTCTGTAGGGTAAAGATGAAGCTACAGCAAGCAGCTTTGCTTGGCTGCTAACTGACATGGTGAAATTAATATATTTGCTCACTGGGATGAAATAAATCCATGTTAATCTTTAACATCTAGTTCAACTTTGGTAAATTTTGACATGTGAATTTGTGCATTTGGAATTTGGATAAACTTTTGATGTATGACTTTTTTTGTGTGACATGTCCTTCAATATTGTCGTTCTGTGAACCTGTGGATGGAAAACATCCTGTTACATACTTAACAGGTAACATAGTCCACCAGTTTGTAGTCATTAAAGTGAAATGTATTGAATTGAACTGAAGATGATCCTGAGTTGAACTAAAAAGAACATTTTCATATTTGGTCTGAGAGGACATTTGCCAGTTCTGGGCAAGATAAAAGCTGGGAAAGGGAGAAGAGGATATTTGAGGAAAAAGGAGGAAGGTCATCTAAAAGGAGAAACATAATGTCAAAGGAGAAAGCAGATCCTCCGGAAAAAAGAAAGAAATCTTTGTGGAAGATGAGGAAGAAGATATTAGAGTAAGAGAAGGCAAGATCTCAGAGGGAGAGAAGGAAACAGATCAAAGTGGAACAGAAAGTAGATGATCTGCAAAGATTATCTCAAAGAAGGAGGAAGATCTGAAGAAGAGGAGGAACAACTCCAACAGGAAAAGAAGACCAATTATCCAAGATGAGAAATGCCATCCCATAAACCTTTTCACTGTGGACGGATCCCATTCCAGCTATTGTTTATGTTACAGGAAAGTTGTGCCTCTGATATTCCTATAACTGATGATCTGCGTTAAACGAGGCTTCTTCTATTGTAATACATTTTGCAGTTTACTTTGATCCTGAGAGATTTATTGCCAGCTTTCTTCTGTTTAATTATAGAAGTGACTACTCATTTAATTATTCTGGCTTTTTCTTCTCTGAGCAAACACTTGTGATTCTTCATGCACAATGAAATATTTAAATACATCGATTTATTACTGGGGTGCAGTCTTTGACCACAGCTGAGCTTATTGAGGTTTTCATGGGAGGTTTTTCTTGTGTTCTCGTCTCAGCTTGGACAGTGTCCACTTCATTTATCATTTTCATTGTTTTTTTCATAGTGTGAAGCATAATGTGAGGCATGTGGAGCCGTTTGAGACTGTAAAACAGTGATCAAAGGCTGAAATAAAAACCCGGCAACCACTGATATGATCTGTGTATTAAATCTCTTGCCATTTATTTCCAATTTATGGTAGCCTACTGTACCAAGATGTTGAAATCCACAAAACATGCAACATAAAATGTAACAATACAGTCTTAATAAACATTACACCAATACAAACTAAACCAAAAGGTAAATTTCTGTGTCAAATGTAGAATTGAAAGAATTTGTCGATTAATTGGTTACCAGTCATTGTCAGTCGGCCGGTCGGTCCACCACTTTGGTCAAGACTGAAATACACTGGATGGATTGCCATGAACTTTATAAACATTCTTTGTCCTCAGAGGATAGCTCTTTCTGACTTTGGTGATCCCCTGGCTTTTCCTCTAGCGCCATCATCAGATCAAAATTTGTATTGGTCCAATACTTTGGTTTGTTCCCACAAACCTCAGTTATACTGTTTGTTTAGTGCTAATTAGCAAATGTTAGAATGCTAACACTAGATGATTTGCCATTTAAAACCTGCCAAACATCACTATGTTAACATTATCATTGTGCGCATGTTAGCATGCTAACATTTAGCTCAAAGCGACACTGTGTCTAAGTACAGCCTCACAGAGCAGCTAACATGACTGTGGATGTCTTGTTTTAACCTGGTTTCTTCGTAAATCAACTTAAATTTTATTTATTAAGGGTCTCCAAAACACGCTGAATCCAAGGGATAGCATGTTAAAGTTTGAAAACTTAATTCCAGCATGGTCCCAAGATGTTAAAAGATTTAGATTTTAAAAATACAATCTTTAAAAACAAAATACGTCAATACAAAGTAATCCAAAAATAAATATTCCTATCAAATCTAGACTTGAGACAATTAGGTGGTCAACTGATTAGTCAATCGAGAGAAAATTAATTGGCAACTATTTTTGTAACCTATTAATAATGTATAATCATTAATCCTTTTCCATGTATATTATAACATTTTCTGGTCCCAATTGAATTTCTTTGGGTTCTGGATTGTTTGATGTTATTACATTTTATAGATTAAAAGGTTAATTGGTTAATCGAGATAAATGGCACATTAATCGTTATTGAAAATAATTGTTACTTGCAGCACTGATGAAATCACTTACTGTAAATAAAATGGGGAAAAAAACAGCAAAATGTCATTAATAACCTTTCTATTACTCCAGAGAGAAGCCCAGATGTGACGTCTAAAAGTTCATTTTCTTTAACTTGATGTTTGATGTACAGCAACAGTAAATTATAACAGCTGAGTATGAACCATTGTTATAAGCACTAATATTCAGAAACATGATGCAGGGAGTTGGTAAGTATTGAAGTATTTCAAGTTTGAAGTGTTAGAAAGTGTATTTTTTTTTAGACAAATCATCATGTCCTTCATCATCATCACCACCACCTCGTACGAGCTCTTCTTCCCAGCGTACAGAAACTGCACACACAGTCTTACACAACAGGGACACACGCACACACACATGCACCCTACCACTCCATCAAAACTACATAGCCACAGGCCTCCCCATTAACACTTGTCTATTGAAAAGAAATGAGAAAAAGGTGGAGAGAAGGAAGAGGTATGGCATTTCCTCTTTTCAGTGTTTGAGAAAAAGAGAGAGAGAAAGAGAGAGAGTGATTGAGAGAACCAACTTCAATTATGTATACCCCAACAACTTCAATTAAGCATTTGAGCAGGAAAATCAATATGGGAACTGATGACGTCCCCGGCCTTTCATTCCTCACTGAGGAACTGGTCTGTCTGGAGGCAACACACATACACACACACACACACACACTGTATATAAATACCGACTGGGTATAAATCACTCTACAGCCAACAAGAGCACAGCCTTCGATCTCACGCCTTGGGCTTCACCATCTGTGTTTCCCATCCATCGATAATGAGTAATGATCATCATGTGATTGCAAAAAAATCAAGAGTGAACAGGGGAAAGCTGAGTGTTGTTGTTTGGCAGTTTCAATATTGTATGACCTATTGACAGCTATGATGATACATTTAGAAAGAGAGCATGGTAGATGTTTTTCAGTGAGATCTCACTGAATGAAATGCTTAAAACAAATTTTTTCTTTAATTTTTTTTTTTTAACCTAAAATCCTTACATCCTAAATTCACTATGTAGCAAACACTCATTATGAAGTTAAGACCAATAGTTAGATAGCCAACAGCATAAAGGCCTTGTCTCACCAGCGTTTAACACCAGCAATGAAATTTCATTGTGAAATCAATTCATGTCAATGGAATTGCTGCGATTAGTGGATTCATTGGTGGGGTCAAAGTAAATCTGCACAATTGTTTTTTCATGTCGGATTCAACTTTTCTGAATTTTGACACACAAATTTTCGCAGTTAGCAAGCTATTAGATATGTCATCCATATACGTATAAACTCCTCCACAAAAGAGACATGGTTTTTAGACAATTATGAGAAAGGAATCAATAGTAATAGTAATAGCAAATACGCCTTATGAATAAACCGCGTGAACTTCCTGGCTGGCTAACATGTGTTAGCCGTTAGCTTGCCAGCTACAGTAGTTCACCATCCAGCCCCGCGAGTAGTCACTTTACGATGTCACCAAGCCTTTGCAGGGCTGTGTGGATGAATTTCAATGCACCACTTTCTGAGAACATAGTTTCAATCTTATTTTACAAAGGCCTTTTATTTTCAGTTGAACTTCTTTTAATTGAACAAATCTTCCTTGCCATCTCCATTGTCATCATCATCATATTAAATTTGTACAATTTCAAGAGACTTAATCATAATTGCGGTTCTTGCTTACTTTGTTGCTACTAATTCATTCAAATACACAGTAACAACAGGAAGGAGGAAAACGCTGACAGCTTAAAGGGTGCGTTCACCTAAACTACAAATCATGTACATCTGGTGTTATCTAACCATGCAGGTACAGTATTTTTCTCTTTCCAGAAATAATGTCAGTGGAACTCTACAAAAGGAATAATCCCAATGAAAACGATTACAGCAATGTTTGTGATAATGGGGACACTGAGCGTGTTGATGTTAAAACCTTTTCTTATGTCATTTTTCAAGCTGTGAGCAGCACAGATAAAATTACAATCCATTGTATTTTGGCAGAAGTCTGTGAAAACACACCAAATTCTTGATGTGATCATAAAGCGTTGATGACGATTCATCATCTTAATGCATTGACAAGTTTTACAGTCATTGTGTTTTGATGCTATTTGCTGAAGAACCAACTGGTCCACTGGTAGAAACCACCAGAGCAGTTCTGTATGCTGAGACAGACAGAGAGAGACTTGATACAAAATAACATGCTGTCTGGGCCATCTCTTATCAAAGTCATCATCAGTATCCCTGCATGGAATTCCATATTAGTGTGTGTTTGTGCATTTAAGTGTGTGTTTGCGTTGGCTACCTTTTGTAGTGTTCAATAATTCAGCAGCAGAAGACGTCGTCACATCTCCGATTTCCAGCCCGATGTCGTTTAATGCCTGTCGCTATCTCTGGAAACAGGGAGGACTTGGAAGTGTTCAGCATGGGTGGGGACGGGGGTGGAGATGGAGGGGGTGACTTTGACTCGCCTGTTCTTCTTCTTCTCTTCTCCTCTTTTCTGGAAGGAGGGAGATAGAGAGCGAGTCAGAGGCAGAGCGGGCCGCGAGTTAAGTGGCGTGTATTCAGAATTATTGATTCCTGGCTGCCTGCACTGAGGGTAACCTCACAAGTTTATTTTCCATCATGTGTGAGTGTGAATAGTGTGTCTGCGGTCATCAGTGGATCTCTATGTATAGACTGGAGCCTGTCATGCTGAATAAAACTGACGCTCTGAGGTTTAATCCATATGATACAGTTCACATGATAAATTATAAGAAAGAAGAAGTTGCTGAGGATGGTGTCAGTGACGCTTTGTCTCTTTTACTGCTACATGTTTGCTGCTCATCCTCCCCGTCAGTTGCTGGAATTGTTTCTGCTGGCACTTGTTCATCATAGTGACACACATATATGGCCAAAAGTATGTGGACACCCTTATCCATCTACATTTGCGCACTTTTGGTCTGGGGCTGTTTTTCATAGTTTTATAGCATACAATGCTATTTTAGACAGTCGCGTAGACCTGAAATGATTAGTTGGTTAATCAGCTTCGAGAGAAGAGCGAGAAGAAATCAAGAGAAGGTTAATCAGCCAATATTTTGATAATTGATTAATTGTTTAAGCCATTTTTAAAACAAACAGACGTTCTCTGGTTCCAGCTTCTCAAATATGAAGATTTGCTGCATTTCTGCCTTTTAACAGTGAACTTAATATCTTTGGGTTTTGGACTGTTGACTGACAAAAGGAGACATTTTAAGACGTTACCCTCGACTCTTGCTGTCCTTGGTGTAGCTGATATCGTTACTGTGTATACCGGAGCTTTTAACGCTGCAAACCACTGAAAATGTAAAAGGTGAATTCTCTCTATGTATTGATGTATTTTGCTTTCTTATAGATTAGACAACACTCGACATTGACATGGCTATTTAGGAAGACATTGTAGGTCATTTGAAATGCTTTTTACTGATAATTAAAAATCTATACATGGCTGCTCAAGGTTCCCTTTCCATAGAAACCACCCATCCAACAAATATCACAGAATGTTGGATGGATTATTGCACTTTAGAAATGTACAAAATACTGCACATAATCAAGCCTGTTTGTTGTAATGTCACTTTTCCATTTATATTTCAGTAATTCATGTCTTTGTAAATGTTTAAGTCATATTTTTTATTTTGGTTCCATATATTCCTGCTTAATACTGTGTCTCAGAAAGCAGACAAGAAAAAAAGAACCACAGACCACAACAGAGAATAAGGAGTGAAACTGATGTGTTAAGTACTTAACACACTTGCAGCCAGACACACACACACACACACACACACACACAGACAGACCCACCTTCCTCCATCCTGGCGCTCTAAAACCTGCAGGGGCACAGGGAGGGTGCTAATGGTGCTTCACAGCACACACACATCCACACACTCCTTCAGGGTACATGTGTCTGTGTATGTCTCAGAGAAGCATTACTCATCAGAGGCAACTGGCTAGCTAACAGGCAGTGAGAGTGTTAGATGGATAGATAAATAGAACATTTGCATTTGGTTTAGGCAATAAAAGGTTAAAGTTAGGAAAAGATTGTGGTTTCTGTAAAATGTCACCGCAGATTTTTTTCTGTATTAAACCAAAACCATGATGTTTCCTTAACCTTAACCAAGTGCTGTTAGTGCCTTAACATAACCATGAAGAAGTTTAACAAAGCTTTGGTTGGTATGAGTAAGACTGGATATTTTGGTGAAAAAAAAGAAATGTGTTGTCAGTGAACATTATGATCAATATCAACATTTTGCAACTTGCCAGATATGTTAATTAACAATTAACATATCATATCATATCATATATAACATTTCCTCATCTTGTTAATATAAAATGTAATTAGGGCGACATTAAGTTTCCTACAAAACATATTTGCTTTTTCAAATTAGTTAAATATTATTGTAATTTCTAGGGGAGGATACAAACAAAAGAGGGACCCACTTGTTCCGAAACACAACTAGTGGTCAAAAACATCATAAGATGCCTTTAAGCTTTCAGTGGCAAATCATTTGTGCCTGATTTACAATTTGATAAACTAGATGGGGTTAAAAGCTCCTAAAGGCAAGTTGAGGTGGGTTTCATTACACTCTTTTCACACTTGCACCCCAAAGCTGTTGAGGAAACAAAAACCTTTCACATCCATCACCCTGATCATTTTATTTAGATTTTTTATACTCTTTCTTTCAAGCAGACAACCTGTACAACCTGTACAAAATTAAGATGTGTCATCTTATTCATTCAGCACGTCTACACGTCTACTCTTCTGACTCGTAACAAAATTGCCATTAATGTTCACAGTCCTTCCGATAACACACACACGCACACACACATAGTCTCACACAACACCTGCTGATAACGCAGACAATAACAGTCTTCTTCTGTGATTTGAAAATGTCAACCCATCACCTGCTCGGGGGAAAAAAAAGAAATAAAGATGCACTGTTTGCAGCTTTTTATTTCTCGACTTTGAAGGGATTTCTGTCCGTGGTGCTGAGGGAGCAAGAGGATGTCAACCATGAAAGGTCACAGTTGATTGGTTAACAGCAGAAAGCTTTTACCTGTTTTGTGCAAGAATGTCTACCCGACGACAGCATCTCTTGATCAGCCCACTTGAATGAGACTGGATACCACTAAATTCTTTTCAGATGTACCCAAGGCCAAACAGGCTCTTGTTATTGTGACACAGTGTCTGCTGCTGTGGTAAAAAAAAAATCAAATTAAAGTAATTGAAAATGGCAAAAAGAAAGAAATGAGCTGGCTCTGAGCAGCTGTTGTTGGATGTTGACTATTATTATACTTAAAATGATAAGTAGTAAAAATATATGAGCCATAACAGTGAAATAATAAGGCTGTTTGTGCAAAGTCCTTTTGTGTCTTCATCATAATGTAACAATGCCTAATAACTTCCAATAGAAATCCAGAGTTTATTCCAGCTACTGTTGCAGACCTTATGTATTCTAGATTATAATACCTATGGGGTGTGGATGGCCAGTCCAACATTGGTCCTGAGTAATATAGCAAAGTAGTTTCTCCATTTTCATGTACAACAGTCCATTTGCAATGAACGTTACAGCTTCAAAAGGCTGCTAGCATGGTTTTAGACTTGTGGTTTTGTTTAACGTTTATTTCATTTCTGACCAAGCAAATTGGATATCAGCTGTGACATGGCCTATCCACATTAAAGGATAAGCCTTGCGTTTTTCTTCATTTTTCTTATTGTCAACAAATCTCATGAAAAGACCAAAACCGGGGCACCTCTATGGCTTAGAGGTTAAGATGCTGACCATGAACCATAATGTCCCTGTTTCAGCCAGTTGCATGTCGTCCTCCATGTCCCACTCCCTCATGTCCTGTCATCCCTCCACTATCGCCATCATGCGTTAGTCCATCTCTAAACATTTTCCGACTTCTCTACCCTGTCTGTGGCTCCCAGCCCCAAACCCATTTGCTCCCATTTAAAACTTTTCTCTTTAAAAATCATGAATGCTACTTTCATTTTTTTAAAGGGCTCAATAACTTCCTTAAACAGCTGGGCACTGTAGTTTTTAGCAAACGTTTCTCAAACATTTGTAAATAGTGTATTTATGGGGGACTATTTTCAACTGCGGATTTGGAGCACTACTGAGTATTTAGGGTTTGTGGGGTTGACTAAAAATAAACTACAGTGCCCGTGTTCATAGTAATGAAGGTTTTGGGATGACAATGGAGCTCTATGGCACAGAGGATAAAGCTGTATCAGGCTGTAGCTACCCAGGAAATGTTGGTGTTTTTTAGGAGATTTCTTGACAATGGGGAAAATACAAAATATAGCCATCCTAATCCTTTAAATACAGTTTCTTTGTCAGTAACATTTATTCAGTCGTAGCAGAGTAATGGCCTCAAGTTGCCTTACATGGAAGTGATTCCAATGAGTTTTGAGCAGTCAGGTATACAGCAGTGTACATGAGTGAGGCACTTTATCTGTCCTGTTTTCTTGCTAACAATATTAAAAAGCCACTGATGATGTTATCGTGTTTAAATTTGGGAAAAAGAGAGCACTGGTGTCTTGGTTGGTACTCAGTATTTGTAGTTGTAGTAGTTGAGGGATTAGAATTGGTATCTGGAGAAAAAGGCTGGGTTGGTGCTTCCCTAGTTAAATTAATCATAACTAAAACAATTATTGACAGTTCCTGTTAATGAACAAGGAACTGTGCTTCTTCTTCTTCTTGCATCTTCTCTCTCTTCCAACCACACATATACCTTTCCAGCATTTATGTTTCCTCTGTATGTGTGTGTGTGTGTGGTAGTATTTATTAGTGAGTGTGCATTAATATTCTGAGCCAGACCAGTCTGCAACATTAAGCTTTAATACCAGCCCAGAGACCTGTGTTTCAACTCAGCCAGAGAAAGGAACAGTCTCAACTGTGATGTTTATGTACACACACACACACACACACACACACACGCAAACATACACATAGTGATAAATATGGAAATTTCTGTCTGTCTCAAAGACACACTGACACAGCAATGAACATGCAAATGATTTTCCCACAGACACACACACACACACACACACACACACACACACACACACTCGAAGCTAAGGTGTTTCTGTGAAGTTGTGCCATCTGTCTTTTGGTATTTTCATGAAACTCGATGGGAGCAGACCTCTATAATAACAGTATTTTTCCTTCAAAGTGGTTTTGGTGTAACATCAACTTTGAAGAACCTCCTCTGGGACTCCCCAACCTCTGCCTGGCCTGCCCTCCCAGAAACCTCCGGAGCTGCTGTTGTTTGCATCTGGAGGTTAAAAACCGAAAGTCACGCACAAGTATTCCCAGTGTGTGGGCACACAGAGGTGCACACACAAGTTTGACTGTTTTCACTGTTTGTTCGGGCCCGAAAGTCCAATTCCCCCTCCCTCTGACCCCACTGGTCTGCTTTCACACTTATGTACTGCTTTTGCTATTTGTGGTCCGCTTGCATAATCCTTCCATCAACAATGTCAGCATGTTCTTGTTCTGTGCATTTTTAAAGAAGAAGAAGAAGAAGAAGCCAGGCAGAATCATGTAAGCATGACAAGTAGCATGAAGAGCAAAATAAGAGCCCCTCATCCTTATAACGTGACATGAGTGAGGCACTTTATCTGTCCTGTTTTCATGCTAACAATATGAAAAAGCCACCGTTTGACTTCAACTGATCTCAGACCACTTGGTCCGCCACCTGATTTGGAAAAAAACTTTAACATTACCAATTTTTATGTGAACCCCTTCCAGGTTTGGATCTAACTGTCAGTATGATGGTACCTTTATTATACATGTGAACATGAGCATTGATTCGTACATTCATTCCCTAAAATCTACACTAACCTTAAGGGCTTAGCGTCTCCTCAGTTTGGAGGATTTTTCACATCTTTATAGTCCTATAGGGACTTTTGGCCAACACAAAGAGAAACACACATACATACATACATACATACATGCAAGCTAGAAAAGCCTCAGAACACTAATGCTCTCTCCACTCAACGAGACCCTCTTTTCTTCCCGTTGTTTGCAGCATAAGCCGTTAAAGCATCAAACATTTTCCATATGGCCTCTGCATTATGTGATTTGTTGACTACAGATTGGAGACAATGGCAGTGCTTTCAAATGCGCGAGCACGCCTCCGCACTAATGTGGGCAGACGCATTTGCAAGACGAACCGTGCCAGAAAGCAGCCGCTCATTCTCACACACACACACACACACACACACACAATCCCCGCCACGCTCTTTGATGGTGGACTAAATAGCTTGTTGATGCTTTAACGAGTTTTTAAACAGCTTCCAACAGACTCCAAAGAGCCAGGTGCCGACAGACTTGGCTGGGCCCACACACTATTCCCCTCAGTCAGTATTTAGCCTTGACCGCAGTTCTTTCCGCACTTTTATCAAGATAGATTCTCAACTGTGTGCTTTGAATTGTTTTAGTTATTCAAAGTGTGACACATTTTCCCTGAGTTATGACCACTTTTGCCTTAAAGCCTCACATAGGAACAGCTTATTTAAGTATTTCTTCACTGTACTGAGCTGTGGGACCGTCTACCCTCTGTACTTTGCATTTTAATTGACACTAACTCCTGCCCTCTCTCTTATATATGGCACAATTAGATTAATGGATCTAATTAGCGGACTAATATTCTCATAGTAGCATGGATTTACCTACATTTCATGCAAAAAAATCAGATAACTGAATGTTGAATGTCCTCTCTCAGCAGCCCCTTTTACATGTGTGGCATTTACATGTGTCTTGATTGCGCTTAGGTACGGCTTAGCTGGACTGCATTTATGCTTGTGTAAAGCATTTTCTTCTAATGCCTCAGTCACAGGTGCTTGATGAGAAAAAAAACTAAGCAAATCACAGCAACCCACAATACTAATGTGCTGTCTTTTGCCCTCCTGATGTGTTTTTATTAACACCTACCTGTGTTGTTTTAGGCCCACAGATGGTTCTTTAACAGAGAACGTTTAGTAGAAAAGGATGAAAATATGTGTGGACAGGCTGCTCAAAATGTAGCAGCAACGTCAGTGTTAATGAAAACACCAAAGGAGCAAAAGACAAATTTTATTTAATTGGAACTTTTCCAACAGAGAATATCAGGTAAGAACTTCTAATGACCAGAGATAGATCTAAAGTAGAGGATATATTTGACTTTTATTTGTCAGCTGGACAGACAAATGACTGTTGGACCGATGTGGCAGGAACACATGGTGGCAGCAGAACCCAGGCCCAGGTGCCCTTCATCCCCCAGCGATTGCGATTGAAAATTATGTTGAGTAAGATTTAGACATTTTTAGCACAGATTTTAAACGATGACTATATAACCATTTTATTGTCAAAACAAAACAAAACAAAAAAGTCATGCCCTACCGCTGATTGTTCACACTTCTGCCCGAAATGAAGCTCCCACTGTCGGGCCCATGCACGGCAACATAAACTGCGCCATGTCAAAGTTCTGAATACGGTGCGGTTCTACACAGACATTATAACCACATTAGTAAGGGTACACTATTAATAAGATGTGAAGTGCTTCGTGACTTTTACCCACCTGAAAGAATAAATGAAAAATATAAAGGATGAGTTGGCTGGCCCTCTGTGGCTAGATGAATGTTTACTGTCGCCATGGCAACAGATGGCGGTTTAGTAGCTAACGTTAGCTTAGCTTAATCCACATATTAATTTATTACAATACAACATTTCTAAACAAAAACAGCTATCAACAGCAACAGCCATACTATCAAAGACCTTAACCAGAGTGCTGTCATATCTGACAGTGTGTGCTAGATAATGTACAAAGAACAAATAAACACACACTAATACTCACAGCGTCACATTAACATAATAAAATAATGAATGCATCACTTTTGCTGATTATTTAAAAAAAACAGCTCATAGAAAGACTGTGTGCTCTTACTTTGAAATGCGGAAATGACGTCGTCAGTAGGCCATCACTTGCTATCCGAAAATGGCCGAGTGATACAAGTGGATTTTCGTTCAGACTGGCAGAAAGTTTGTCTCAATAGTCAAATCGAGATCCATAAATGCTTTTTCGATTCACAAATAAAAACTGGATTCACAAATGCCTGTTCGAAAGTTGTAAATGTTAGGAAGATATTCACAAATGTGTGATTTGAATTTGTATTTGTGGAGGGTGATTTATATTTACAGATTACACAGTTACACACGGATTGTCAATCTGTTCACACAAATAATACTGAGACAAATCTATCTTCATATTGCCGTATATGTCAGCTGTTATGTATCAAAAGACAGTCAGTAGAGAATGTGATTATTTTCCAAAATGTTTGTCTATGTTATGTGCTAATGTAGAAACAAAAAACGAAAGAAAAAAAAAACAATATAATGTTTTCAGATGTTTTATGCCTTCAAATCAATGTCAGTATCACCATCAATGAAAAATCAGTTAAGTCAAGTCAAGTCAATTTTATTTATATAGCCCAGTATCACAAATCACAACTTGCCTCAAGGGGCTTTACAACAGACCCTCGACTCGGATGAGGAAAAACTCTCCAAAAAAAAACTTTTAACAGGGGAAAAAAGGAAGAAACCTCAGGAAGAGCAACTAAGGAGGGATCTCTCTCCCAGGACGGACAGACATGCAATAGATATCGAGTGTACAGAATAAATAAATATAATAATAATAAAATAGTTAGGATATACTTTGTAACACAACTAATTACTTTTTTAACTTAAAGAGGCACTGATCAATTTTTGGTCACTAGGGGGCAGAAAAACAGCATGATATGCCAGAGGTAGAAAGTAACTAGGCACATTTACTCAACTGTACTTAAGTACAATTTTGAGGTACTTTTACTTTACTTACTTAGTATTTACACTTCTACTCCACTACATTTATTAGACAATTTAAGTGTCTTTGCAGATTCATATTAATAATATAATATATAATCAACAAATAAATGATGATGTATTATTATTGGTTAAGATAAGATTAAAGTGATTTATATTTACAGATTTCATATTTACACAAATAATATTGAGACAAATCTATCTCCGTATGGTAATACGGCAGTCAATATAACATGACATTAATATATCTGCAATAAGCTGATATCAGCTTACTGATATATATCTGCCCGGCTGATTTCTCATTTGAACTAACTAACAAAACTGCTGATCTTAAAAATAACTTGTGCAATCCCACTTCAATATGCCATGTGCTTCGAAGAGCGATGAAAAATGTTGATGTTCATTTGAGCCTTTCTCACTCACGTAAGTGCACTTATATTAAAATGAACAATATTAAGGTTAGTAGTCACTAATCAGTTCCATATAAAGTAACACATTGCAGCCAACACACGGAATAACATTACTGAAGTGTTTTCGATGAGAAAAACGCCTACTGCAGCTCTCCCAAAGCAACGTCTTCCACACACACACACACACACACACCCCTCAGCTCCCAGCCTGACTTAACAAATCACAACTGCTGCACATCCTGCACTGCCAAGGGTGCCTCTCCTTGTGACTCCCATTTTGAAACAAATTTATCAAACCACACACTCTTTCTTCCTCCATTCCTGTGTTCTGCTCGCGAGAGTGGGGCCTGTTGAAGAGGAGACGACGAATTTTGGGAGTCACCGAGGGAAATTTGCGCAAATATAATGTGACCGTTTTGTGTTGCCTCAGTGCATACACACTCACACACTGTGACACATAATGCAGAAGCTTGAAGCAAAGAGTCATGATTGAGTTTATATCCCCCTTTTTATTTTAATGTAATTCATTTTACATTTTTAAATTAAATGAAAGGGGAAATTACATTTTAAGTTTAAAATTTTTGTTGAGATATTTTTACACTATTCGCTCATAATATGAAATGTTAATGTAATTTGATGGCTTATGGACTCTGAAGTGTTCAAATTGGACATAACTGAACAAATTTATTGTTGACTCCGCAACCTGTAAATGACAACTTACGTAAATTCCAAACAAATGGCACTGACTCATGGCAGCGTCTTGTAGATCAAGGCTTGGAAATAAGATTTTGAGAGAGTGAGGAAGTAAGGTCAGTTGTTAACTGTCCAGCCTTGCCTATAATTAATTACAAATAATTTCATTATGCATTAGTTCATCCAGTGCGCTTAAAGTTTGTTCTGCTGTTGGAATTTCAAAAGAAAGTTGGACCAGTCCTCTCATGTTTGTGGTGCGTTTAAAGACCTTGGAGCCTGATTGTCTGACCAGATCTTTCTAGAGATCATCTTCCACTCTTGGCTCGCTGTAGTTTCCGTTTTAATGCTCTTTGAATCACCTTTGCTCATCTCATTGTTCTCTCCTTTTTTGCGACTGTTCCCAGGAAAACATTTCCCTCGGCAGGGTTCAAGTTGTTCAATTTATTTCCATTGTCTTTTGAATTGCACAAGTGAACAACATTTTAGCCCCGTTCGCTCTTTTACGAACAAACGTTTTTTTCTTCAAGGACATCCCCGTGTGTGTCTCTCCTTCATAATTAATGGGTCCACACAATGCATGTGAGGCCTCACACACACACACACAGACACCCACGGAACAATTACACCAAGAGGGACCACTAGTCTGTGTGTAAGACAAAGCCTCCAGTTCCTTTTTTCCTGGATGTGTGTGTTTGTGTGTGTTATGTGCTTGTTTGTAGTAATTACTGGTGATGCCATTTATAGTTTACGTAGTACACTGCATTTATAATTATAAATGTTGGGAGCCTGGAATCCCCAGACTTTAGTATAGTTAGATAAGTGTTCTGCTTACAGACTCGTAGTAAGACTGAGTGTTGTTTGAAATTTTGCTGCACCGCTACCAACACAATACGTCTGTACAGATACCTAAACAAATGTTCATTACCTTCTTTCTCTGCAAAACCTTGAAACCTTTATAACAAAATAAACCAAACTGTCAATTCTTCAGGGTTAAATATTGTCTGACCACAGGCAGCTGTATAAGATCTGTGCCTATATATTATACAGCCTAATGTATAATAGAGTTGAATATGTTTATCAGGAAAGGAAGTCTTAAGTCCTGATTTAAAGGAACTGAGAGTTTGAGCAGATCTCAAGGTTCCTGGGAGTTTGTTCCAGATATGTGGTGATATGATTTACTACTCCAATAGTGAGCAGTAAATTGAGATTTTTATCACTTATCATCATCATATTGCAGGATCACTAACAGCTGTAGAGTCGCACACTGGTCATTTTTGCATCTGTAAAATAATGTGCATGCCATGGATTCTTCGTTCCATTGTAGAATTTTTGAAGGGGCTATATAGTGGATACATTTACACACTCAGTATTCGGACACTCAAATAAAATGGCGGACAGTAAATTTAGTGCACTAGATTAAAAAGTAGGGAGTGATTTTGGACACAGCCTTAGATAAACGTATCACTTCTATCCTTGACACACCAGGCAGCTGTATATACCTTTTTCACAAAGTATGTTGAGAATGTTTCTGACCAACTTTTGAAATATTTCCTGCTTCAGACAATAAACAACAGACCGATACACAGAGTCATCCGTCATGTAATTGCCACCAATAATTTTTGTCTGTCCGTGTGTGAGGAGAGCTCTCTAACTGTGTTATTTTTGTGTAATATTTTGTTTGGTGGATTTTGGCTTTTTTCAGCTACAAAAACATGTTTTGTAGTGTAAACCAGACCTCAGGCTCTACTCTGTAAGGCCTCATATTGATCCGTCACTCCTGAAACTATTTAGTGTCTTCTGCTGAGAGAAGCCTTTTACTTTATAGTAAACAACACTATTTCTTTTGTTTTTCAGCTAAAATGTTCTGAGTGATTCTCTGTGGCACGTATTGATTTTTAATTCCCTCTTACTGGGTATCATCCAACTCTGTCTTTCTCTTGTCTGCCTCTCACAAACACAGAGAGAAATACCCTGAACCCACATATTGTTCCTCACCCACACAGTATCTACAAACTACATTAAAAAGGCTATTTTTAAAATGACCAAATTAGTTTTAGCTAATTTTTACTCAGATTTTTAGTCCCTGTGCGTACAAAAGTTGTCCTGCTACAATCAGGTACTGATCGCCATAGTTTAAGTTAATTGAGGTCTTGCTGTGATGAGCACAGCTCAGTTAATTGTAAGTGAAGAGAAAAGTGGAGGGAAAGTGCAGATACAAGGCTGATTATGCACCAGAACCTAAGCTGAAAAAGGGGAAAGAAACAAATTAGTACTTGACTGCTTGCAAGACATTTTATTTAAATTCACTTTTCACCCAGAATTTATTTATATAAAAAACACGCAGATAAAATCCTTGATTCTTTTTTTGAAAAACAAAAAACTACATAATGAGCACTTTATATTAAATTGCATGACAAACAGTGCTCGCATACAACATAATCACATGCAGTGAATTAAATGCAGAGAATATGCGCTCCACACACTTGCAAAAGAAACACTTTCCCTCACATATACACAAAAACCTACAGTACACACTTAAACACACAAGAAATTGTTTCAGAAACACAAATTCAGCCACATTTATACATACTGTACATGCAGGAGAGGCATACACACATACTAAGGCTTGAACTACACTGTCCAGCATTCTTTTCATCCTTACCTCTCCTGTACACCCAGCACCTTTTTTTTCTCAGTTTTATTGCTTTCTATTTAGTTTACATCTGATTGTGATTTTAAATCCTTAACTATACACTAGTTTTTGATGCTAAAAGGTTCACAACATTAACAAAGGGTTATAGTAGCACTTTTGTCAAATGGTTAGCAGCATTATGGTGCTGTTATCTGGGCCAGGGTCATGGTGGCAACACACGATGCAGAGCAGCCCATATGTTCGTTTGTACAGTACGTTTCTCCAGCTCCTCTTGGGATCTCCTCGGATTCCCTCTTAGACAAGCTGGGATGTCCCAGTTTCTCGTGGGATCTACTGTACTCCCAGTATATCAAGCCCAGAACAGTGGAACAAAGGACGTGTCAAGGGGCTGCTCTCACATTCAACTGGCCGTCGCTTCATGAGGAGGAGCAGTGACTATGCCTTGTCCTTCATTACTGACCTTTCCGATTCTAAACGCAGTGTGTGGACAGCAAAATAGCGTCGGTAAAGAGCATACAGAGGTTTCACTGAAACCTCCAGCTGTCTACACTGACAGGGTGGGTCAGCAAATGCAGTGAGCCATTCTGGTCTCAGATATTTCTGCAGGTTATCCCTGCCTTCAGACCACGGCTGTTACTGGGAAAATGCTGTTTGGTCAAGTGGCTTTGAGGACCAATTTTAGCGTGACTTATGCCACCTGATCATTTATCCTTCAAGTTCAAACTAATTAATAAAGCTTAGAGAGCAATGCATTGTGTCACAATAATGAGTAGAGTCTTAAAATGTAAGTGCAGATAAAAACCTTAAAATTAAAGCAAATACCTCTGTGTTTATTTCATCTTCTTTAACCCTCATATTGTTTTTGATTGGACCACTTGCTGTATGTCTTTTCAGGCTTGTTTCATTCAAATACTGTGAATTACATCTTGAAGTTTATTGAGTTTGATAGATTTATGTAGGGTTTTTGTTGCTATAAAGGGTAGTTAAAGAAAAGTTAAAGTAAACAACAGAGATCATTACAAAAACCAAAAGATAACAGTGTCCTCTGTATCCAAGAGAGCACACACCACCCTGAAGCTGCTCCCTGCACTATAAGCAATGGTGTGTAAAGCATTTGTTGCCATGTCACGTCTTGACCAGAATAGGAAAGAAGGCAAGTTTTTCCTGGAAATGTAAGACCTGCACCACCTGACAGAATCCCTGAGAGGTAAAACCTACACATGGGAAGGCTCCACTGGGCCAGCATACAAGAAAACACAGGCATGAGGAGGCTGCTGTGACAGCTGGAGCTGCAGAATCAATCAATGCACGAGACCTGGCAAAAACCTGTGGCGCCCTGTGCTCCTCGGCAGTTGGTTTATATGAGAAGCAGTCAGTATCTGGTCTGGAGGATTTTTATCCCAAGCTTCTTACACACCATCCCTCACCTTGATCGTTAAAAACAGGATATGATTGCCTGGGCAACATCGCAGACCTTATGGGTTGTCAGACTTTTTATTGGAATTACAGTCATCTTAGAAGTTACCTGGCTCATATCAGCTCCCCATGACTCAACTGGCCCATCTGGCTGATTTCATCCCACATTTGCAATGCTTGTAAGGGACACTTATGCCACGGATGATGATGGTGATGCAAGCCACCGCAATAAGCACTGCCCGGCCAGTGATGACCAGTAGCCAGGAGCCTTGAAGTTATGCTACATCTATTGATGCTACAGTGACATACTGTTTCCATAGCTGATTGTTTTTAACTGGACAAGTGTTTCCTAGCAACAGATTTACTCATTACTAAAGACTTTTCTTGAGTTTGAATGTTGCAACCAGATTTAATACATTTGTAAGTTTGTAACTAGCTCGTTGTTACTAAGAACCTATGAAGGACTTTATGCACACACTTGGTGATAGAGCTGTGAATAATTGGTGCATCCCAGTCCAAATGTACTAGTGATGAGTATGGACAACAACATACACACTCTGTTTCTTCTATGCAGCGGCAACTCTGGTCTTATTGAAGGACATCGCCAATGCAAAGCTGACACTTGATGAAATTTGCTTTTTCTTTCTTTTCTTTTTTTCCACAGAATTTATGTGTAAAGAGTTGATTGAGAGCATGTCTGCCACTGTTTGAGGCTTCGATGTGTTTCATGTATCTGGCTTCATGCTCAGTATCATTATCACTGGTGCTTATGTGGCCAGGACCCTTGGGTGCTCAGTATTTCAGAGTCAGGGTACAGGCTGCAGCTCAGGACAAAGCAGCTCTATTTCCATGGTACTGCCCGAACCTGGCTGATAACAAAGTCAGGTTCTCAGCGATAAAGATGACATCACAAAAAACTGATCTTGCAGGAAATGAATCAAGGTCACAAGACCACTATGAAACAGAGGAGCTGTGTGGTGAAATAAGCTTTAATTGTAGTCAGTTTCTTTGTTGTTATTCCCAAATAACAGTCTTTATATGTGACAGGCTGTCTCTGTCTGTGTGTATCTGTCTCAGTGGCATTTAGAATGACCTTGTCTTCGGGTGACAAACTGGACACCTGACATCTTATTTCGGTCTCTTCCTCTTCCTCTTTCACACAAACACACACACACAGGCAAATGCACCCCCACCCACGCACAACGCAACACACAGGTGCAGTGACAGTAAGTGATATGCCAGACGTTCCCTCATCACAAAGACTTATCATACACATACACACACATTATAGAGGCAGGGTTTCCAGGCAGGTGGATACACACACACACACACACACACACACACATACACAGGTGGTGAGGTTGTGGGGACAGTTGATCCCCAGACAGATTAGGCTGCAATCTGAAATCTCCTCAGGCCAGCCCTGAGATCATGTGTACTCACACACACACACACACACACACATACAGAGTGCCCCCAGAGCTTTAAAGTCACAGACTTTGGACAGAAATTACTTGCTAGTTGAAAAACTCGACAAGTTTGAGGGGAGTGTGGAATAGTCCTACCATCAGAGAGTTTATGTAATGCTGCTATCAGGAGTTTATGAACATTTTTATTTTAACATTAGAGAAATACTACATTGTACTGTATACTGGCAATTTTAATGTTCAATGTTGGATTTCCAACAACATTTCTATATAGAGCCTTTGGCCTTTTTAAGACAAGGTAACAAGTCTAAATGTTGGCCTAATGGAGAATGTACTGTTGTTTATAACCTTGCTGGCCAAAGTGGTTCAAACTGATCAAGTGACAAAACACCTGACCGTCCAGCTGTGCAACTGATCAGCCAACATTCAGTATATTGTAGTCCTTCCCTTTACTCCACCGTTCTAATGTCAACCAGAGCATCTTCTCAAACCACTCCTGCAGCAGTATCCATATCTCTCCTAATGGTTGTGTATGTTCAGTATATCCCCAGACAATCTTCGCTCCACCAATAAATCTCTAAATACAGTGTGCAACTTTTGTTGGAATATCAGAGCTATGAGGAGGCAGTAGGGCGACATGGAAGCAGTGTATTATGTTGTGAAGACACTTTGTGTCAGAAACACACTGAACACAAGTGAATTACAAAGATTTCATACCAAAAGCGCAAGTTCCACATTGCGCAGAATAAGATTATATTTACTATGGAAATAGTGGCGCACTCTCTCGGGCATCTGCACAGGCAATAATGGCGGGTTTTGCCTCAAATGTGATAACGTCCACAATGCGCGTCCAATGAGATTCTGACATTGACAGGAAGTTGATATTATGACAGTGATAATTTTATTATAGAGAAGAATAAGGTATAAGTCAATGTTGTGCATCTCTGAATTCCTGGAGTTCGATAATGCCACTCTGCGAACCTATTATGACTTAAAATATCAAGCATGGCAGAAAATATGAGAGACGACAGTGGTACGAGATTAGAAATTGAAATATGATTGTTTCCGATGTAGTCTGTGGCATCCCAGTTAGCTGCTTTTAAAAGTTTGGTTTGACACGTTTGTTTTGCCAAATCCATTGTTACTGCTTGTAAATTCAAGCTGATCACAAGCTGTCATCCACAAAGGAGTGTTTGGTTTGATGCTTGAAACAGATTTTTGGTGGATTCTATTTAAGCTTTACAGTCATACTTGTATAACTCAAAATCGGCGAACCCTTCAGCGATACCTGCCTCACCCTTCCCTAAGGGGCTGCTAACTCGCACTAAAAGAATTTTATCAGTAAAATATTAGTATTGGCCTTCAAATACTCGCATTGATCTCACTTGATACACCATGCTGTCGGGTCAATAGTTTTCCCCAACACGGCGGATTTGAAACCTTCACTAAAGGTAAACCTGCGTGGAGGATTCTCTCTTCACATACCTCCGTCAGATGAAATGTGTTAAAGGCCGTTAGTGTTTGATTATACAACAGCTGTGGGCAGCTTTTTTCCAGCGCATTTCATTATTTATCCACCATGTATCTTTTGATGTGCAGAAGCTCCCACTCTGCCTTCTACAAGAGCACATTTTATTAAGGAGATCAAGCCCTTGAAAAAGTCTTTGCTAGCCATTTAGAAGTAAGCTGCTTTTGATTGTTCTTTGAAATGTATGTGTGTGGATACTAAGGGAATGGCAACGTGGAAACATAGATTAAGGGTTTGACAATAATTTTTCACTTTGGCCTTTGTTTCTTTCAGTCCTGGAAATTACTTTACCTTTTGGATTTAAAGAAATTATAGAAGTTATAAGAGCTCATGAGTGCTTTCTTGGAAGTTTGATTATCGCTTTCTCTCCCTATTGTCTCTGAATTAGAGGTTTATAGTCTTTTTATCCCCCTTGGAGTACATAGAGTATTAATGGTCTCTTGTGGCCCATTAGATGGTCTTGTACACTAGGAAAAGTTGATTAATGTAAAAAACCCTTTCCACTTCTACTTTTTCTTTAGTTTCTTCTTCTTTTGCTTGCTGAGGAATTCTCCTCTCATCTTCTGTTTTATTTGTGTTTGTGTAGGTTCGACTACCAGGAGCTGCTCCACAACTCCAGTTTCTGCCTGGTGCCCCGGGGCCGACGTCTTGGATCGTTTCGCTTCCTTGAGGCCCTGCAGGTTTGTGTGTCTGTGTACATTATATGTGTTTGTGCTGCTGTGGATTATGTGATTGCATACTGTATATCTGTCTGTGTGTGTGCAAGGTATGAGCAGGCCCCTAAGTGAAAGTAAAGCGTTCAGTATGTTTTTGAAACTAACTAGGCGTTATATGTCTGAAGGCAAAATAATTTACCGTATACCTGTTCTGAATGGCCACAGTCGAAGGATGGACAAAAAGCCAGCTGCCATAAATTTGTTTTAAGCATACTGAAGCCTTAACCCAAGTTGTCTCCATATTTTGTTTGTCAATGGAAACACAACAAAGTGTCCTATGCGAGGGTATCTAATAATGAAATACCCAAAACAATGTAATTGAAGTCAAAGCTAACTCTTTCTGTAATTTTTATCATCAAAATTGAAGGTCTAAATGTTGCTCCACACTTTCAGGATGTAATTCTGAAACTATTAAACCCTTTGTTATGTTTTTTATATTTCATGTCTAAAAAAAAATTTGTTAAAATTTAAAGATATTGAGTTTAAAAATATCTGAATCCACCTTCGAAAACCCACCATGTGTAATTTGTATGTAGTTAAACAATATAAACTCCTCCTCAGGTCAATAAATACTTCAACTTCAAACCTCCTATTATGCAAATATCATCGGTACAGGTGAAGGGAATACTAGAACTCTCTTCTTCACAGTGAAAAAGTTACTCAAATCACCTGAAACCAATATGAGCAGTAACCTTTATAATGAACAAAGCTCTGCTTTTTTCAAGTTTTTCATCTCCAAAATTACAATAGTTCATAAACAGCTAGCCTCTGCTAACATCATGCAGACCAACTCACCATCAGCAAGCGCCATGAAACCGTCCCCATCCACTATGTGACTTCTGTCTTCCAACTGAAAAACACATTTTTGAACTCATTACGTCCAATACCTCCACATGTCACCTGGATCCAGTCACCACAACCCTGGTTAAAGCATGCTTACCCTCTGTCATTTCCCGCATAACTTCCATTATCAACTCCTCTCTGTCCACTGTTACAGTACCATAATAAGACCAACTCTGAAAAAACCTGGTTTAGACTCTAATAACCAAAACAAGTACTGGCCTATTTCCAGTGTACTTGTGAGAGAATTCTTGAGAGGGTAGTTGCATCTCAACTCCAGATCTGCGTTGATAACAATAATCTCTTTGAACAATTCCAATCTGGCTTTCGCCCCAAACACAGCACAGAAACAGCCCTGGTTAAGATCACCAACCACCTCCTCCATGCAGCTGATTCCGGTCTGCTCTCTATCTTCATCCTCCTGGACTTCACCGCAGGCTTTGATACTGCATCCCATCAGTTCTTCATGGATCGTCTGGCTATAATTGGAGCTGGGGGCACTGTGTATCAGTGGTTTGCCTCTTACCTTGCAGACAGGACACATTCTGTACAAATCCAGAATTACCGGTCAGAAAGCTCCATAGTTCACCACGGAGTTCCACAGGGTTCAGTGTTGGGGCCACTCCTGTTTATTATTTACCCTCCTTCCTCTTGGCAGCACCTCCCGACACTATGGTATTCATTTTCACTGTTATGCTGACTATACACAGATTTATATATCCACTAAGCCCACTTCTACTCTCCCCTCCAGCACCCTCACTGCCTGTCTCCATGATTTACAGATATGGATGACAAACAACTACCTAAAATTCAACAGTAAAACTGAACTACTCCTCATTGGCTCTAAATCTACACTCTCAAAAACTAATATTTGTTCACTCCCCATAGCTGAAGCCACCATACCTGTCTCCACACAGCTTAAGAGCCTTGATGTTATCCTGGACACTACCCTTTCTTTCTATGCTGCACCCAAACTTTGGAACTCCCTCCCCCCTCACATCCACATACTGGCCCCTTTACAGAATTCAAAACTGCTCTTAAAACCCATCTTTTTAAACTAGCTTACTCACTTGCATCTTATTTTATACTACAATATCAATTTTTAACTCATTTCTGAGCTGTGCTCTGTTGCTTATTGCGTGTCTTACTGTTGATTGTACCAGTGTTTTATTACTGGTGCTTTGTTGTTTATTGTGTTGCTTATTGTATGTTTTATTACTGATCTGATATGATGTAAGGTGACCTTGAATGTCATGAAAGGCGCCATTTAATAAAATGCATTATTATTATTATTATTATTATTAGAAAAGTAAAATAACTAGTGAGATTTTCCATCGCTGTTATTCTCATGATTACTGGTAAAGGCTTATCAGACAGCCTGTGGAGCTCCAGCTGGGAACTACAAGAATCAAAGCGTTCCTTGGCCTCCTCTTACCAACAGTTGATCTTATTACTATTGACAATCTGTCATCTCCCTGCCACAGAAAAGGCCTGTTTCTGTAGATGCACCACAGAGAAAAAAAGAGGACGTTTATACACGTCCTCAGACCACAGATGTGTTCATCTTTCATTAGCACCTTGTTTCTATCTGTCTCTATGTTGTTTTGACATATCTGGCTCTGCCCTGCGCCTGCCTTTGGCTGTCTTGTTTCCCTTGTTCTTGTTTTTCCGCACTTTCCAATTACATATTCTGTTAAAGACAGGCTGCACACGTAAGTTTAGGAATAAATGGATTGTGTTTACTTCCACCATACTTCCATCTAGAGCAAGAGCTAGAAGGATTTGTATACATGTTTTTACTAGGGCAGGACCCGAATATTCGACTATTCAGATATTCGTTTGTTGGGTAGGTTTTCGATTTTCAATTTTGGGATTTTTTTTTTAAGGTGTGTTTATTGATTCACGATATCAACTCATGCATTGAGTAACATGTGTTACCAGCCGAGCCTTCCCCTTTAAGGAAGATGGCCTGGTGGACATATGCATGTGAAGGATTGTTATGGGAAGTGAGTCTCTCTTCTGTGTGTGTAGAAAAAGTACCTGTACTGTATGTGTTAAGTTACAGTACATTAGTCAGCAGAAAGTGTCCAGATAAACTCAGGTTCAAGTAAGCGGTTTTGAAAAGGGCCATGTATTGTGTTCGCTGCAACGAGTGAATAAAGCACCTGTTTTATGCAACGTTACCACGACGTTGCCCAACCATTCTTAAAAGCAGAGTTTGCCCGGACTGCAAAGGCTAGTTACCAGCTAACTGATGAGCCAGGCTAAAGCCAATTGAATTAGCCTGAAGAAACCAATACCCCCTGGATGCAGCACACAGAATGGGGCGGGGTCAGATATGGGCGGGACTGGACATCCGATGGGCGGGGGTATGATATCCTAATGAGACAAACAGCATCATCTGCTGAACGACTGCATGAAGTACAAATACAAATCTGTACTCAACTAAATATAATGGAAACTTATATTTAAAACAACTTTCCATTAATTAAATGCATAAATATATTTTAAATATACCTTTTCATACCACATGTGCAACTATACACATACACTGTCCATGTAATGTAGATATTAAGGAGATATATTGTTGGTCCCCAAGTCAAATGCATATTTTTCATATTCATATGTATATTCTAGTGTATTTAAGTTCATTAATGGATATTATTTATTTAATTTTATTATCTATTTTAATAATTTATGATTATTTATTTATTATGTAGTCAGTACTGTGCATACTCATATATATTTTAAATACTACATTGCGAAGCATTTCATAGAATGATAGAAATACAGTAAATAATATATGCAAGTGCGTGAGTGGCTGACAGTTTGAAGCCTGGCAGCAGCACAATCCTACACTCAAAGTCTCTAACGTTACTGTACCCCAACCCAATGCCGTTTTTAGCACGGACACTGTCCCATTTACTGACTGGATCGGCCAGAGGTCATATGATTTTGAGATGATGGTGAAAATGGGCTCCGTGCTGCCACTCAGACACAAAATACATAATGTTAAGTAGTTGTTAAGAAGCTAGTAGGCTAATAACTTTTAGGCTGACAAAAGGATGAAAATTGGTGGTCACGGTTTTCTTCTTCTTCTTCTTTTTGGCTGGTAAACAGCTTTCGGGTGCATTACCGCCGCCCACTGATCTGGAGTGTAATTAAAGAACATTTACTTTACGAGACTTTATTTAACTTTACTGACTTTATTTGTTTAGTTATCAGGGACGGCACACTAAACATGTCAGATGTAGTCAAAAGGCTATTTTTCATCTGCAGTCCCTGGGCATGTTATACATTAAAGGAAACAAACAAGACATAGATGTCACCAACCTTTCTGAAGTCTGTGTTTGGCACTTTTGGTCATCATAATGATCACTGTTTTTAGTAGAGTAGAGGCTGAGCTTCTTAGGAAAGATGCACGAAGGAATAGGAAGAAAAAATGGGAAATCCTTTCAATTAAATGTTCATTTTAAATGCATGCCAATTATTTTAATGGCTTTTTCAACAACTCTGTGCAGAGGTGAGAAAAGAAAAAGAAAAGCAAAGAAAAGAAAGAAAGAAAAGGAAAAGTAATCATCAAAATTCAGAGGACAGCAGAGGAGAGGACAGAAAAACATAGAGACATGTAAGAGGAGGACAGCAAGAAAAAGAGAAGAAAAGAAAGAGAAAATCATCTCACAAAGCCAGACTAATCAAAGCAGTGAGAATTTGCAAAGACAGGTCACTGATCATGCACTCGGCATTTTGTGAATCTCCTTTAATCTCTCATCTTCCCTTGATTGAGAATCCAGTCGAACTTGAACTTTAAATGAAAATACCAGACTTATTGAATTTTTTTCACTCTTCTCTGACACTGCTCCACTACTTGAGACTCCATATACAAATCAAATCACACAGTCATTAAAGTGAAGGCATAGCACATTTGACATGAGACATCCTAGAGTCAAACCCAGACCATGATCACCCACACATTCTCCCCTCAGTCCTGAATCTCTTTGAAAAACTTTCATTATATTTATTAGCAGTATATGAACACTTAATGAACTGTACTATTCAAACTCTAATGTATTGTAAGCAAATATAAAGACATTTTAAGTGTTTATTGATGTATTTGTCATCAGACAATGACTGCTCATATGAAACATCGGTGACTGGTGTATGAACAGTTCCTTGATTTGGAAAAGCACATGTGAATGTATTATATAATAAACAATAAATAATAAGTAAAAGTAAATAAATAATACATTAGTATTACAGGTATACAGTAAAGTCACATGTGATTTTCCAATATTTAACATGTGAATTTATATTTGAAAACATCTATTTCACATTTAAAATTACATGTGAAACACATTTCACATGACACTTGTTTGTTTTTGACACATCACATATGAAGACATGAATTTCACATGTGTTTGCTTGATAACACAGTATAACATAGCTGTGATCATATATGATGATATATAATTAGAAGCAAGAACAAATGAGTTATAGTTGTTGACAAATACATTAATGATTGCTGATTACAGTGCTGATTGATATATATAACTTTATTAAACTGCAAAAGGCCTCACTGAGATTAAAAGTCTTATTTACGGGAGTGTCCCGGCCAAGACAGCAGCGCCACGTAGAACATAAAACATAAACCTCACAAAGCACATAAAAACAAACATATGAAATATGATTGATAAAATAAGTGCAATAAATAGGACAGAACAAGTAATATTAAAACAGAACCTTGATAGATTAAAACGCTTTGACACAAATACATTAAATATATATAGTATACAAGTCCTAAAATCCTCTAATTCAAAGAGAACACATTCAAAAGCTTGCAAGGAAAAAGGTTCCAAGGATTTTTTTTGTGTCAGACTAAAGCACGTTTACTTAAAATGTCCTTTAACATTCATTAAATGTTTATAATCCTATAAATGCTTAATGGCCAGAATCCCCCACTAGCATCCATCCCCCTGCTACTTCTGAACCTCAAATTGTTTGATCTGACCCACCGGACTACATGATAAGCCTCAAAGTGGGTTTTTTTTGTTTGTTTTTTTGCTTAAAACCATTCATCTTTTTACGGAGGGAATGTTGGTGCCTGACTCGACAGCATAGTTGTGTCTCGCACATGTGAAACTGCTCAAGAAAAATGCCTTGCTGTGATGTTCAGAGTTCAAACTTTTTCAGTTCTGATCTCTGACACACACCTTGCACCTTGGGGGGTATTGTGGTATTACATTTTGCTTTACCTGCCCAGCTACTTGTATGACTGTAATGTTACTGTCATGATCCGCTCCTGGCCTTCCATCCCTTCTGCCAGTTCTGCCAGTACTTTTCCACTCACCTGCCGGCCACTCCCACCTGATCAGTGCAACCACCTTCACCTGTGTTCCCTCACCTGATCACCTGCCTGCCACTCCCACCTCATCAGTGCAACCACCGTCACCTGTGTTCCCTCACCTAATTTATACCCACTCATTCCACTCAGTCTCTGCCAGATTGTCTTCAGCAGCATGCTAAGCTCTCGCGCATTTATCTTCGGATTGCGTCCCCGGTTTTGACCCTTCCTCGTCGTCCCTGCCCAGGTAACCAGATCAGCCTTCTGTCTCTGACTCCTCTGCCTGCTC
>NTHP01000568.1:197212-224571 GCA_003416845.1 Oplegnathus fasciatus | reverse complement strand
CCCCTTGTCTGTCTCCTGCTTTCTTGGATTCCCTCCCCGGAGGTTTCTGCTGGAGAGTGGACTGTTTTGGCTGGCTCTGGTGTGGACTATTTCCAGTGTACCTGCTGTGGATTTTTGCGACCCTGCTTTGTCGAATAAACTGTTGAACTGTTCCAACGCTGGTCTCAGTCTGTGCTGTTCTTGGGTCCAACCTCACACCCATTACAGTTACATCCCCTCCCCTATACAAACAATGAATAAATAAACAATTGATCACAAAAAAAATCTTATACCATTTAATATAATGAGAGTACACCACAGGCTTATAGATGAAGCATGCAATGTACAAAGTGAAAAGAATTATCCAGAAAACAGCATATTATCCCTTTAAACACACAGTTTAATAGTGTGGTGGAGTGCACAATCAAGTCCTATCCATTAACCACAAGTGATGAACACTTTTAAGAGCCTCATCATAAAATGAATTTACATCAACACAGAGAGCTCCTGAGGGAAATGAAAACAGCTCCTGATGAATTAAGTCACATTAATGAGTCCTCTAAATATCGATGCATACAGGCAAAATAAATAAATACACTTTATTTTGTCCTTAATCTTTTTTGGCAGCTCCATTTGTTTCTGCAAAACTCTCACTTGGAACACTTTGAAAGTGTCTCATCAGACAGAAAACTACCTAAGAGGATAAAGCCCTAAGTGGAGGGAAAAATAGTTCCCTCCCAGTGCTCTGCTTTAAACTTCTGATTAGACTCTGTGTGTTACTGGGATTTTTACTCCCTCTCTCAAGCTGTGAAAACTTGAAAAAACACGAGACATGAGTTGTTGCAGAGTTGAAAATTATGTTAAACACTTTAAAAGAGTTTCCCGGTTAAACTCATGTGTCCATTAACTGCATCTCACTTAATGGTGGAGACAAAAGATTTCCCTAAAACAATTATACACACAAGTTTGGGGTGTTTTTTTATTTAAAAATCTTCAGTTTAGTTTTTATTAATGTGAACACTGGGTAGATTTCCATCCAAATGTAACGCAAATTTTAACAGAATTTTAAGAAAATCAGCAAAACAAAACGCGATTTTATGCATTTCCACCCAGTACTGTTATGCAAATGTTTGGAGGTGGTTCACCCAGATAAACAGTTGGGGGCACTAATGCTCCAGTCAGGTACCATTAAATAATTGCAGAAGAAGAAGGCGCAACAAGATGACGTCAAACCTCAAATGGTGGAAAAAAAATGTAGAAAACACGATGGAAATATGGCCTTTATGTTTGTTTCATGTATTAATTTGAGGCAGGTTACAGTCTCCTCATCTCTCCACACAGATCTGATGTTTTCGTGTCTTCAGTGGACGTTTAAGTCACATGCTCTATGTTCGTCATGATTAATTCACTGAATCTGTTTCCATTGCACGTTGACACATTTTCTTTTTATCGATACACAAACTTTTCTACCTGAGTCAAGCATAAAAACTCTTTAAGATATTTCGACTTATTGGTAAATTGAAAATGCTCATAAAAACAGATGGATGGAAACCCACCAACTGACTACTGTTTTCCATTCCTAAACCCATAACGTAGATAATTTGCTGCCCACTATCATTTATTCAACTTTAGTCCCCAAAAAGAATGATTTCTTGTTATACTGTACTGATCCTTTTTCCCTCACTTCTCTCTTTCCTAACAGGCGGCTTGTATCCCGGTTATTCTGAGTAACGGCTGGGAGCTTCCCTTTTCTGAAGTCATCGACTGGAGGAAAGCCACCATCATTGGAGATGAGAGACTGCTGTTACAGGTACTGAAATAGATGGATGGAAGGATATAGGATGAATGATTGAATGAATGGATGGATTTTAAGATAAGATAAGATATTATAGTGTATAATGATTGCTTTACCGTTACCACCATTCCATCACTGTTCTGACATTGTGTACATTTGCTTTTGCACCTGACTGATAATCTTTATACTTTATTTTGTTATTAGTTTATATTTGCACTCTGTATATTTGCACTCTTTCCTTCTTTGTATTACAACTGCTGCACAACAGTTTCCCTTGGGATGAATAAAGTAATATAATATTATCTTATAAGATAAGATAAGCCTTTATTTATGGAAAAATTCTGGTGTTGCAGCAGCACAAGGACAGAAATGACATTGTACAGAAGTAGAGAAAATTAAAGAAATTATAATTAGAAGTATATAAAATAAAAATAAGAATAGAAATGAAGATAGAAACTATACAAGAACAATACTTCAGTATCATCTCAAGCAAAGTGACATGGTGGTGTGGTTAGTAGCAGCAAAGTCAGCAAAGTACAGTACAAGTATAGTACATGTAAGAGTAATACCATCTACTATAACAGCAGACACCAGAATAGTATATAATATGATTAAGTAATTATACTTAGTGTTTGTCCGTATTAATATAGAAATATGATGTAGTACATTATGTAATAAAACAGTATAACATATTAACATAATGTAGTATAATATAGTACAGTATAATATAGTATGGGACATACAATATATAATATAATATAGTATAACACAATATATAGTATAGTACATTAATATAGCATAGAATATAAAATATAATTAAGTACACTATAGTATAATATATAATAATAATAATAAATATAGTATAAAATATAATAAATATTATATGTATTTCTTTTACAGCAAGTATACAGGAAACACTGGACAGGAAAAAATACTATAAAAACAATAGAAGGGTCATGGAGGGATAGAAAACAAATTGTTTATTATTACATTATACAATTACAGCAGGTGCATGGATGGAGGTAAGTAAAAGCTATCACTCAGTAACCTGGATGAAGAGGGCAAACCTTCCTCACACTGTACAGCATCAAAAGATAAAATGTGCCCTTTCAGCAGGGGCTAATTCAGTGTCTGGGTGGTGAAATGCCAACATCTTCCCCGATGTAATTGTCCTCTCTGGCTCCAGATCCCCCCTGGGCAATCATAAAGATCCAGCTGGGGCTGATTCAAACACAGAAGCACAACACACAGATCAGGAATTGCTGTTAAAATCTCTGGGAACAGATGTGTGCCCCAGATGTACAATAGGCTGCCATTGTCAAACAGAACTGCCACAAGAGTTTTATCAGCATGATTTCTATTTAAGCACTTTTACACCAATGCTGATGTATTCAGTTAGAGACGCTGAGGAGAAATTCGCAAGTCGACACTCAAAACGCTCACTTGATCTGTCAAAACCTTTTCTCTGAATAAATCTGTAAATCACATTGTGCAACAATAGACGGCTTTCTGAGCAACGATGCACGTGCATGATGCGGGGAGTTTAGTACCATCAACATGAGGAGTTGTTTTCTGCACAAAAGCAATGGATGGAAAATGTCAATTATCCCAAGCAGGAAACCTGAGTTTCAGCTCAGAGTGCATAATTAGCTATTAGCATCTATGAGCACTTGACTTTCAGTTCAGCTGAGAGAAGGGGAAAAACTAATTGCAGTATTGTGGCTTTTAGTAAATTTAATTTCATTCTGACATGACAGCTGTGATATTCACAGTCACTCACACCTCCGCCAGGAACTATTTTTATTGAAGGCGGATTATTCTACAATTGGATCACCGTCTGTTCCTTTTAATCACGGCAGCGGGCAGAGCTTGTGATATTTACATTCTCTAATTACTCTCTATATTACTACGTGCCACCTGCATGACCTATACCGCACCCTGGACGGCAACACAGAAGTGCAAAAGTGTGTGTTTTTGTGTGTTTTGGGGGCTGGAGCCTGTGTCTCCCCTTAATTAATGTGTGCCTGGTCCCCTATCAGCCCTCTGTCAGCACCTAGCGATGATGATAATTAAATTTTTATCTGTCAGTCACACTTAAAAGTATTAGAAACTTGGCTTTTAGATGAATTAGAGCCACCTTTTTATCATTAAACATTATTGAGACAACAATGATGCATTTTGCTCCCTTCAATCAAACAAAACCATCCATCTAAAAGCGTGCTAATTGTTGGTTGGGATAATATGTGTACAGCAAGTGTTATGTTTTCACGAGGTGAAACACATGTTTACATGTGAACAAAACAAGCATTTTCCCCTTAATTTTGACATATGAGGAATTAATAAAGATAGAGAGACAGGGATAACAATAAATAAATCCAAGGCTTTGAGGATAAAACCTGAGTAAAAGGACAGCTTTGCACACATTTTTTTACCTCATGGCGTGGAGAGCAACACATTCAATAACCTCAAATTTTAACCCTCCAATCTGGTGAAGATTGTTTGTTGCTGAATTGTGTTCCTCCAATCTTTAACCAGATTGTTTCCCCTCTTCCTTTACTACCACTTGTATGATAACAAGTTGTATTTTTTTTTTATTAAAATCTGCATTTATTACTAATTAAATGGGCCTATTATACGGTATATTTCAGTACAGTAGCCCCATGGTGTCTGTGGTTTTTGTCTTAAATAATATAGTGATTGACAGAAAATTAGATCTGCCATGAATTTTTTATGATTGATTCATTTTCAAGTGAACTTATATGTGAAAAGTTCCCAAAATCTCAGCTTCCAGCTTTTCAAATGTGAGTATTTGCCATTTTTCTCAGTTCAAAACAAACAAAAAAGACATCACCTTGGCTCTAGGTGATGATGGACATTATTCATTATTTTCTGACTCTTTATAGTCTCAACGATAAATGGATTAATCCAAAAACTAAGAGATTAATTGACCAACTAAATCAACAAAAGGACATATCAAACATATGGGTCATAAAATAACTGAACTTTATAATCCAAAGGCACATCAAAAATTTGTTTTCACATAAGAAATATATTTCACATAAACATAAAATCCCATTTCACGGGTAACACTTTTCTTCCTTGCATAAGCAGCATGTCAAATTGTTGATGTTTTACATGTGATGCCCAGAAAACAAATTTGCCTACATGTTGATTTGTTAGATGTGAAAAGTGATAAACTCACATGTGCTTTTTTCTAAGCTAAACATTACTCTTGTTTTTTATAGAACAAAGCCTCTTGTACTTTGAGGACACCTTGAAGCTGCTTAATTTGTTTCCTGCAGTACTGAGACAGCTGGCAAGGTGGCAAGAGTTCAATCAGTTTCTGGAAACAAAGTGTAAGAATGGACTCTTTCAAGCTCAGGATTTGAGATTTATTCCACAGTCAACTAATCACCTTTAAAACATCATTAAACGCATTAAAACACCCAGAAACCATTTAATTATTCGGGCTAAATGACAGCATCTATACAGTATAATAAAAATACAATAATAAACAAGCATGTTTCTGGTTGGTAAACAGATTCTGGATGCTTGCCCTCTTTGTCTCTTTGTCACACTCACACAGAGACTCACTGTTCAACACATCGGAGCTCTAACACCTGCTGAGAGAGTTGAATCTCATTACTTTCAATTACATCACTGAGAACTGCAATACCTGGCTGTTTAATATGTAGAGTTTCTATTCCCCCTGTGGAGAGGAGACATGCACAACACACAGACACCCAGATACACACACACACACACACACACACACACACACAATACCCCTGCTGAGAAACATAAACACTATTAGAGTCAATGGAGGGGAAGAGAATGGAGCTGATTTGATTGGTGTTGTTTATATTCCACCTCAGAGAGCTGAACAATTAAAGCTCGCTCTGCTGTCGACAGATCCCACCGACGACAACAGCAGCACAACCTCCTAGACTGTGTCTTCAGACTCGTTGTTTGTGACTTTTTGGGGGGGGCTTTTTGTCTTGTTTTTGTCTTGTTTTCAAAACCAAAACTGCCTTTTAGTAGTTATAAAAGGGCTGAAAAATCAACAACACTAAAATCTCGGCGAAAATCACATTTAAATGCATGCAATGTTCTGTAGTTTAACTGTTTATTGGTTTTAAAGAGTACTTACTTAAAGGGACTTTGGTACATACTCAGCAGCTCAGTTGCATGCCTGCCTTTGTCTCTGGACTTTTTTTATTGTAAAGTTCAGTGACCGGTGTCCTTTTGCAGCAGGAAAAAATGCAAACATACACTTTGACCATGGGAGAAAATTAAATATTGGCTCTGTAATCATCCATTAGAATAAAAAAATTCTTAGTGTATAAGCGCAACAGGCTGTGTCTTGTACTTCAGTGGGGGGCACTCCTAAAATGTACTGTGTTTGCTGACAGAACGCGTCTGCCAGGACATGACAGAACACGTTCGGACCAAATTTTGCCCAGCAAAATTTACTTGCTGACGCAAAAAACAGGCAGGACAGGAAGAAAACTAACTGTATTTTCAAAAAAGCAACCTTTGAGGGTGTGGGGACATAAAATCCAGATGGAAATTATTTTAAACAAATTTTTTAGTGGAAAAAAAACAAAAAAAACCCATCCGAGACAGGCTCGTTGGTGCTTGCAGCTGCCTCATTAGGCTGCATGAAGCTTTACAACTTGAGGAGAAGCTCTTATCTCACAACATGAGAGATGGAGCCAAGCAGCTCAGGACTCTGTGATTGAGTCCCCAACCTTGTCCTGGACCACAACCAGTGTCTCAGCTCTGGTTGTTCTCGACAAACTAATATTAGCCCCATCAGTCACCATGTCTCTTTTAGGCCACAGTGGCTTTTCCGCTGGCCATGTCCGACAGGTTGGCACTACAGCTTTCAGTGAAGAGACGTTGGGTTTGTGGCCAGAACACCAGAAGGGTCCTGGGCTCCAAATCCACCACCTCTTGACGGCTGATGAGGCTCTTCAGGAACACTGGCTACAGCGCTGCTTATTCCCGTTTCAGCTTCATTGTCAATCTGAGTGGGGCACCTAAGGTCATGTCTGACCTCATCAAGGAGGTAGTTTGTTTTCCTCCAAACTGAGCATCAAGATAGCGTCTTCTTGGCATATCAGGATGTTTAGCTCCCTGGTCAGGTTGGCAGGATCCTCGTCTCCCTTGATTTCATTCCTCCACTGCTTCTCCGGGAGGGTGTTACTGCTGCGAACCACAACCCAGCTGCTCATGTCCTCCATGACAATGTGAGCTGGGACCTCGGCTTGCCTCTGGTGCACCAGGAACAGGATATTTGGGCTCCGAGCAGGCCTGCAGAGTCTGTTGTGATAGGAGAGCAGTTGTTTAAGTCATTTATCAAGCCAATACACCAAACATTTGCTCGTTCCAGCTTCTAAAATGTGAGGATGTGCTGTTTTTATCTGTTTTGAATCACTATAAATTGAATATCTTTGTGTTTTGAGTGTTAATCGGTCAAATAATGCAAGTTTCAAAATCTCCCCTTGGGCTCCAGAAAATTGTGAAGGGCATTTTTCAGTATTTCCCAACATTTTGATGACTAACTGATTTAACTAATTGAATTAATAAAAAAAAGCAGCCCTTCTCTAAAGCAGTACTTGTTTACTTTGCAGGAGGATGTAAAGATTGTGCAGTAGCTCAGCTCAAAAAAAACAACAACAACAGCAATTATGATTTGAAAGGAAAAGTAAACACACAAATAAGATCACAAAGTGGTTTGAGGCTGATCTTTACGACATTTAGTGTCACAATAACCAACAAATTACCAGCTACAACAGGGTGACTGCGCAGGATATCCACCAGCCTGAGTCAGCTGTAACACCTGAGTAACACTTGCTGCAGATGAGAATGTGTGAAAACTATTTAGCAAGCATGCAGGGAGCTAGCTAAAGTGATGTTTGAAAGGTGCAACTTCTGTCCCTCCATGTGGTGTCAGTATGAATGCAAAGTCGACGAATCCCTCTGAGAAAAGAAAAAAAGTGTCTCGTATGGAAAAATACAAATATACAAAATACAATAAAATATTGTAAAAATATCAACTTTTGTGTAATTAAAAGTGTTAAATAATATCCAGTTTTAAAAAAAGATTTAAAAGAACACATTTGGAACATGACAGGTGGTGACGGTGAAGGGGTACTTGAGGGTATGGCACTCAAAAAAGGTTTGGAACCACTGCTCTGAAGCATTCAATAGTCCTTTCTAGTAGACACTTAATAGTATCTACCATAAGGTGTGAATACAGTATTAAAGATGGACAGCAGGCGGTTTAGTTACCATACCAACCTGGGGATAAGCTAGTTGATGGACAGAGTAAGATGTGGGGGTAAAAGAGTCTGGAGGGAGGGAAGAATTCCCTCTCATCTTCTCTACATGTCCACAAAATTACTTATGCTTCCTCCACCTGTCTGCCTGGCTTTCTTCCACGCACCACTTCTCATCCCCTCACTCAACGGTGTTTAAAATCTAACTTAATCTATCTCACTGTCATTTCTGTCCTCTTGCTTTCCTTTCTCTCCTCTTCCTCCAGGTTCCCTCCATTACCCGGTCTGTGGGCCATGACAGGATCTTGGCTCTCCGCCAGCAGACTCAGTTCCTCTGGGACGCCTACTTTTCTTCTGTAGCCAAAATCGTCTTAACTACTCTGGAGGTAAGATCGGGAAAAAAATGGTCTTAATGGGAGTTTTGGATTTAGTTTTGTCAGGACAGCTTTGTTCAATCAACTAAGCTGCTACGTCTTGTTCTATACTGTACATTGCCGCTGGCTATGCATCACCTCCCGAAGATAAACTTTGAAAGAAATCTCCCTCCAGCTGTCGGTTATATTTTTTTGACCTTTTTATCCAAAGACGGTTAGCTGAATGTGCCCCCTCTTTTCCAGCAGTGTTCTTCTTCAATATTTATACTTTCCCACACAGAAGTTGCTCAGAAACAGTAACCACAGATTATAGCTCCACTGAAGTAATTTGGCGTTATTTGTCCTGCTCAAGGGCACCTCAAAAGTAGTTTTTGATGGAGTTTGTTTTCATGTTACTGCTTTTTACAAAACTGCGACTGTGATTTGATTTGACTCCAGTCAGTTATGACCTGGTAAATGTGATTAGTGCCAGCTTTCGATTTTTGACCTTTCAAAAGCACAGGGGCATGTTTTCTTAGGAGATCTACTTTCGCTTCATCTTTACACACACCCACACAAAGAAATCTGTGAATGGGGATGTTTAAATAAGAATTTGGTTTTCTTTTTTGGCCACTCGGGGATAGTGGAGGAAGCTGTTGACACAACATTGACATATTATCACCTTATGAATTTGGTATGGCAAATGTGTTAGCAAGCCTTTGGTTATTTACACATCCAGCAGATTTACTCCCCTTTTACCTCTGTTTTGGTCTCCACTGCTAACTGCTCTATTATGTTCACTGGCTGGTCTCCAACATTTGTTTTCTGCCATTCGGTGCTGGGCTGGTAGCACACAGTCAGTTTATCAGCTTTATACCTGAAAACCAGGTTTGATGAGTAACACTGAACCAAAATAGTAAAGTCGTGGGCCCTAAAGAGAGCTGACGGGAACTGCAGAGTGGAGTGAATTTTCTGTTAGTTTGTCACTACAACCTACACCTTTCACATTACACATAGTCATTTGATCCATTGTTGATATATAAATATTGATTAGTTCAGCTTTAAATGATTCTATTTTGTTTATTGGTTAATGGACAAAACTGTTTATTAGAGCCAATTTTGAGACATTAGCTACTGTATAGGTTTTTTGGGTTATTGCATTGGGCAATGAATTAAAATGCAGCATAAGGAAGAGGGAAATATTAAAACACCTTAGAACTACATTTGTTTTATCTTCTTTTAAGAATATTTAATGAAATACAACCAACGTCGCTGGCAAATATTAGGTATGAGGAAACTGACACACTCTGACAAAGAAAAGTAACGTTGATTTTAACATAAACATGCCTGAAATCTCAACACAATGTGAGCATGAGAGGCAGCGTGAAGTGCCAAATGTGAAGGAGGTCTGTACTGCTTGGCAGCCCTCGGGTTCGAGAGGCTGCATTATGTGTGTGTGTGGGTGTATATGCCTGCTCTCAAGACTAGAAAGCTACAGGCTGGCTCAGCAAATGACCTCACTAGCTCAAGAAGAACTCATCTCATTGGCGTGCAAGAGCCTTCCTCCCCTCATTTTATTCTCCGTTGTTGTTAGTTCGCTTCCTCACAGCCTTGATTCAGTCCTCGGGGACTATTTGCTCTCTGTAGCGTCTTTGAATACAGACACAGAACATAATAATCCTCTTTATTACCACCATCTGCATTCATTCACCACATACATTTGAGGTCAATTGTCATACAGTACAGAAGAATCTGACTTGAGGGTTTCTTAATTAATCATAATTGAAAATGTAGCGTTGTTTTTTTTTTTACAAATAAAAACCTTTAACAGCATCAGAACGCATTACCAATTTAGGGTTAGTCGTTATCTGGTTTTAGTCTTTGTCAATCAATCAGACTTTATTTGTTTAGCACTTTTCATATAAACAACAAAAAAAACTTCATGATTCAAAGCAAGCCTGCGTAACGTTGGCTGAACATCGGCAACTATGGCCACAAACAGGATTACAGGATAGTGTGAAATGCTATAATATTGTGCAGCACGAGCCATAAGAGTCATAAGGTCAGCAAACTGGCTCAGTAATGAGTGACACAGCAACATCTAACTAAAGTTTGCTAACATTAGCTAAGGTCAGACCAGACCAATTAAGGCTGCAGCAGTAAATCCTCTGAGTGAGCAGACTGAGCAAAGGTGCGATTTTCTGCTTCTGAGTTCAACTTTCCATTTTTAAGAAAATCAATGTGCTATGTGTGTTTTCAAAATGGACATACTCGTCCTTTAAAACATATATAGATTTTTTGGGTTGGATATATTTATTGGTTTTCAATTGTTTTTTAGTAAATAAAGACACAAAAAGCAAAACACAGACAAACTAAAAGTAAACAAACTAAACTAAGAATTAGAAAATAGTATTAAAATATATTTTTTTTAAAAGTGTATGTACTTCATTTGTTCATTATACTGCTATACAAAAGCTGCATTTCTTTACAGTATAGTATAGTACATACATGGTTGTGTAGCTTGATTACATTCATGTAGTGTCCACATGTTTATTGGTATGTCTGTAGGTGGCCTGTAAATCAGTTTCTCAAGGGTCATGAAGGTGAATTTGCTCTTCAGCAACTGATTAACAGTTGGTGCTTTAATTGATCAGGATTCAGTATGAAGACGTCTAACTACAATAATTTTACCTTCGATATTGACAGTTTCAGATCATTAGGAAAGAGAAAAGATAAGGATTGAGTTGAATCGAAGTTATGACATCTGAAATTAAGATTAGGGTTTGCTGTACTTGCCTGAAGCTGTCATACATTCAACCTATGTTCAGTGGATTAAAGTGACAGGAATGTAGAACATGTGTCATTCTAGCAAAGACCCACTAAAAGTACTGTAAATTAAAGCGCTTGCATGAAGCCTATCAAGGACCCGTCTGTTAACAGATTGGGTGATCAACAGACCTGTCTCCAAAATCTCCAGAAATACATTTTAATGTATGGTCACCTTTATGTTCAGCTTGATAAAATAAACCCTTCTCAAATTGCAGCATTTTTCTCTTAAAATCACAGCGAAAACAAGACCTCGGTGACACCACCAAATGCCCTGTGCTAGCAGGGTATGAAATTAGACAGAAGCCCACTGACAGCCATATACTTCTGGCCAGATGTGCTAAAAACTCAGAGCCAGCACGCCACCAGGCTAAATGGGTGAAATGAGGCGTTGTTGATAACTGTAGTGTCCCACATACTGTGAGCCTGACAGTTGGTGTCAGGAGGTGTGTGTGTGTGTGTGCGTGTGTGTGTGTGTGTGTGTGTGTGTTAAGAGCTGGCAGTAAGTGCCAAGCCAATTCTCCACAGATCAGTAGACAGCTCTGGAGTCAGAGAGAAAAAAAGAAAATAGAATGCCTAAAAAATGTGTTCTTCCATACTTTGTTCTCAGCATCTCTGTTTATTTAAATGCAAATACATGTTAAAGTAGAGTTCAAAATGATAATAAAATATTTCATTTAAGTTAAAGTTGTCTTGTTTTTTAAAATCTTGCTTACGGTGGATATCAATTATGTATCAAAAATCATTCAAATAAAAATATAGTCAAGCATTTTGCTACTTTTAAATGCTTTACACCTTCACTAGTGTGTGGTCACTTCCATCAATCAAATTAGAATTACATGAAGAAATTATAAAAAACATTAAAGATTAAAGATTACAAATATAGATTGTCAGTTATGTGCTTCATTTAAAAGCTGTGATGTATTTCACAGTTTTTATGCAGTCTTTACAAAATGACATCAGGAAGGTGGTTTTTTTGGGGGGGGTTTTTTTGGTGCTTTCCAATTGTTTAAATAAGTCAGTCCAGTCACTCTATTTGCTGTCAGCAGCATAAAAACAAACACGGCAGTGATGAGCCTTGAAAATCCCTGATAATACTCTAACACTGGTATTTACCAGTGTTGGGGAGTAGTGAACTACATGTAACTAAACTATTAGTTTAACTGCATTTTGCTTTTAGCTACATTCATATTTGCAGAGTGATTCAAGTTTTCTTTTTTCTTTTTTTCTTTTTTTTTTTTTACCATTTTTTGTGTAGTTAACTACTAAAACTACAAACAATTTTGGGCCATAAAAAGAGAGGAATGATTTTTATGCTTCTCTGCTGAAGCCAACAAAAACAACAACAAAAATATAACATTCCTTGCAATTTGGTCCTTGTGAAAAGCCCAGATGGGATTGTTTTGTTTAGGACAGGTTCAGGTCTCAGGGGTATTCCAGGAAGCTGGATTGTCAGCTCGCTTGTGAAAAATATTGGCTATAGTTTTTAATGTTTTAAATCTGCATATGTAAAACTAAACTTGAGTATATTAGGTGTCAATTAGTCATAAGTATTGATTATTTATTAACAAATGTTCAGAGAAGTTGTTCTATTTTATAAATTACCTGGCTAACTCAGTAATCCTACTTGGTTCAGTAACCCCACCTGGACTCTAGTTTCTGGAAGGCAGGTGTCTGACTGATGGACATTGTATACAAAACCAAAGCTGACATTCCTGCACTTTCCCATGAATAGTGGGGTATTTTATTTTTTTGGTTTATGTATGACCTGCGAACAAATGGACACTTTTTGCAATAAACTTAATTGAGTGCCATTTTTTGCTGGCATGTGACTTTTTTGTATTATATTTTGTTATAATGTCCTATCACGTGTACATTGTTAATTGGAGTTTTAGTAGTTTGAACTACTTTTTCTAAGTAGCTTTAGTTAACCAAACTAGATTTCTCCCTAGTGCAGTCTGCTGGGGTTAGTCAGATGGGACCTGAAGTTATTGCCTGAATTGGTGACAAGTGGAGAGAAAATGAATTAAATGAGAGAGGAGGAAAAGAGGAAAACAGAACGAGTGCTTGTGAGCTTTCCTCATGAGAAAGCCATTTTTTGCTCAATCCCCACAAAAGCTTGTCATTCAGCATCGTCGAGGCCCTACATGATCATTGCTCTGTCAGTGTCAGTCACCACCTCTCATCCCTTAATAATGGAATACAACTGCAGTATGTGTGTGTCACTCTAACTTTGTATTTATGTTGTGGTCAGTCTTTCATTCCTGCCATGACATAAGAAGTCTGTTTCTTATGTGTGTATATGTACATTTACTGAAATACTGGGCTTCACTTTATTTTAGCATGTCCATTTCATGCTACTGTATATCTATTATTATCATGCTGTTTAATATTACATGTAAGGGGGAGATATTGTACTTTTTACTTACCTTACTTTACTGCTAATTACTTTACAAATTAATATACAAAACATATGAAGAGCTTATAAGATATGATGCATTGTTATAGATGAAGATGAATAGATGAACTATTTAACAGTACAAAGGTTTTCAAGGTTGCAAAGTTTTTTTTAATTTGTCAGTATACAATGCAGGATTGCACAATGAAATGCAGTTGTAGCCCCCTCCATGCTACGGACACAGAAAATGTATACACAGATATTCAAATATTTAAATTAGAATAGAATATAAACAATAAAATAGGCAATTATATAAGAATAACTTATATAAAAGTACTGTAGCACTAAAAGAAGAATTAAAAAAGGAAAACATAATTTATGTTTACGAGGAATATATACAGTTATATATATGTATGTGTATATACTATATATACAAAATACATACAGAAAATATATACAGTAGGTGTATTATCAGTGTAATCTGAGTGTTTTGAATTGTAATACAAATGAAAAGACTTCTTACTGGGAAAGTAAACAGACAGTAAGACAGACAGAAAGACAGTAAAATCCTACTTACACATTAGGACATGGTAATAATAATTCATTACTGTAATATATAACAGTTTAAGAAGCCAAGAGGCCATTTTACTTTTAGTTTTGAGTACATTTTACTAATAAAGCAAGTCCTCCAAATTAAACAACAAAAAGAAAGCAGAACGTGAACACGTCGTTTGGAGCACTGAAACAACTGATGCTGTCGTTCTTCTTGTGAGGACGGTCTCATACTTATATACCTATATATATATATATATATATATATATAGATATATATATAAGGTCCTTAAAGAAGCTTCATATTTTAAAGCTTTTATAACTTCACTGTATCATTTTAAAATGAATAGTGATACCTGAGTATAATTATAGTAAACGACTGACATCCATGTTGCTGAACTTCAGACATTTGTGTATTCAGAGGCCCAGCAGCAGGTTGAAGTTGTGTCATTGGTCTTCCTCTAAGGCCCCCTGAAGACTCGGCTCGCACTCACAACACTCAACCAATTAACCTGACCTTTGGTAACAAGCCAGATGGATAATTTTAGCTAAATAACTAATGGATTCCTCATGTTGGGAGCAAGTTGATGCCCCAACTGAAGCAGTTCAAGTATCTCAGGTCTGTTCTTTGGAGTCATTCCCCAAGCACCAGCTGCAGCTGAACAGCTGGCTATTTTTATTTCCAAATATTAGTGCATGTCTGGAGTCAGGGGGGACAGTGTAAAGAGGCCATTGTGAGGATTTATTTGTGGATCAGATATAATGATGGAAAATAGAAATATAATAGTGATAACATTTCCAGCTTTGTTTATTCCTAAATTGGCATTAAATGCAATGCCAAATCGTACTTTAAGTGTGTATGTGTATAGTCGTCTCTGTCCTGTGAAACCATGTATCTCCAAAATATCAAGTTTCCATGAACCAAATAAAAACAGCCCTGTTTTCAGCTTGGTGACAAGACATTTTTAAACTAACACAGTAGATTTTAAAATGTTGAATTAGCTTAAGAAGCAGGCGAATTTTCTCAAACCATGGCGTAAAATTCTAAATTGTCTAATTTGGAGATACATGGTTTTCTTTGGACATGATATTACATGGAATTATGCGTTATGTGTGAATACTAAGCGACTGGCGCCTCTACGTCAACTCAGTTGAATTTGGGAAGTGGTGTGTCTGAAATAAAGAGACAAATAGGAACAAAAAGAAAACTAATCACATCTTTGTCTTTCTTTTCCTCTCGTCACACCTTCATATCTTCACTTCTCTTCACTTCTTCACCTCCTATTTTCTCTCCCCTCTTTCTCACTTTCACCTCATTGTGTTTTCTCCCCTTTCTGTTTTATCTTTGCTTTTGTGTTTTTGGTATTGTATTCTTGTTCTTTTTAATTTCATATTCATTTTTACCTCAAACCCTGCTTTTGATCCTTGTCTCCCTCCTCACATGCTTTCTTCTCCATCTCCTCTTTTTTGCTGTACTTCCTCTGTCTCTTCCATCCAGATCATCCAGGACCGCGTGGACTCCCATGTGTCCAGAAACCGGTTGTTGTGGAATTCCCTACCTGGTGGTCTCTATGCACTCCCCCAGTACTCAACTGACCCTGCCCAGTTCCCTTTTTACTATGCCATACTGGGTAAGTGTTGATCTCATCGAATGATCAAATGAGTGTGGTATGAGTATGATTATGATTTCCTTAGATGCTGTTGTCATGTTTCACTTACAACTTTTGCCCAGACATGACCAATTGGAAAATATTGAGGAAATACAGTATATAGAATATATAGTAGAGTATAAATAAACGTATAGATGTGAAAACCAGACAAATGTTTGATTTTATTGGGAAAGTTGAAGGGCGGGGTGCAGAGGGAGAGACGTGAGGCAAAGATACTACATGAGGTGAAAGGAACAGGTTACATGATGGTGTATTATGTGCAGTTATTATATGCATAGATTCAGGTTCCCAAGGATGTCATTATCTCAAACAGAAACTGTTAATAGTTAATTCGGCATACTTCTAATGGTGCCATTTTTTCTAAAATGCTAAGAGATATAGGCTTAAAGAGCAGGGCTCAAGTTGTAGCCCACAGCTGACTAACTGATCCCCCCCCAAAATTATGGCCCAAAACTCAATTGTGCTTTAGCCCCCTCAAATGGGGAAATCTTAAGGAAAAGGAAAGAAAGCAAATAAGATTTGTATCTAAAGTGTTAATCCACAAAATTCTCTCATTTTCTCCTCATCTTTGGTACTAAAAAATTGCAGTGGTGTTTCTACACTGCCATTGCCAAAGATCACCTGTCAATCAGCGTGTGAGTTTCTGTTCATGCATTCGAAATTATTATTTCTTTTTTTTGCAATGGCGCACGTTCCAAGTTTTTCTTCAATTTATTCCAAGTAAGCTGTTGCCTGGAAGCCGTTGCCTGGATGTTAGTTGCACCGACAGAATTTATCTCAAGACATAGAAAACATATCAGAGACCAGGGGCAGCAAACATAAAAGCATCAAATGTGCAAGCTCACCTCATGATATGTTGCATCACTTGTTAGCAACTGAAACTGTAATTATAATAAGCAAAACGCACAATAATACATGTATAAATATGTACATGTTGTAAGACTGCTGTTGAAGCAGAAACTTAACAGCTGCAGGCAAAGAGTGAAGAGAAAGTGGCTGGCCTGGTGTGTGTGTATATGTGTACGTGGGTGTGTATAGATATGCATGCAGACTGGAGTGATTCGGCTGTAACTCAGATCGATATTTGTCTTTCTCAGAGGAATTGTGGACACAGGGGTTAGAGGGAGGAAAGAAGGGAGGGGCCGAGAGATAGAAGGGAAGATGGGGCAGTTTGGTTTATGCCACAGCAGTAAATCACTGTTTTAGCTGCTGCCATCTCCAGTGCTGCCGCTTGGGGAATAACTTGTCGTCAGTGCCGTTTGCACAACGGTCTCACTCTGCTACCTTCCCATAACTTTTGATGGCAAAGCAGTTGCAACTTCTGCCTGACAGTTTGATAGTCAGGAGCTGTAAGAATATCCTGATTTGATGGCTCAAGTTACATCTTGACTTTAGTTTGTGGAAAGTTGTGCTGTTATGTGGGCTGTGGAGCTACTTTAAGCTGTGCGTGTGTGTGTGTGTTAGCTTTCTAATGTCTTTCCTGTTGAGAATCTAGCTGGTTTGGTGCACATGCACTCTCTCTCTCACACACACACACACACACATCAGCAGCCCTTGCCAGCCAATAACTCCACAATCCTCTTTCAACTGGCTTTAAAGCTGCACAGCACCAGTAAGGACATACCTTTACAGAGGAGAGTATGAAGAATGAGACTACACTGATCACACAAGGGAGGAAAAACAGTGCCCATTGTAGATATATTAATTGTTTCTCTCTGGATGGGTAGAGTCAAATAACCTTTTTTTAAGTAATGATAGATGAAAAGCCTCCCTTTAGGTGACATTATATTATTATTTTTTTGGCCCCTTGGAAAATAATGAGAAAGTTGGGAGGAATCCTCAAACTCACTTCCTTTCGAGTCTTTCAACTTTGTCACAGTTTGAGCTCATTCAAACTTAAAGCAGGTCACCACATTCTGAACTTCTTTATTGGGTTTGGTTTGGTTTGGTTTGGTTTAAGGGGTTTTGAAATCTTTTGATCACAGTGACGGTTTTATAATTTTTTTCTGACTTTTTTCAGTCGACCATCATGTGTTAAAGTGAAAAATTACAGCTCATACTGTATGTTTAAATACAATAAAACTTATTCAAGTTGGTATCGTATTTACCACCTTGTAAGCAATTTTAGGATAGTTCTGTGCTAAAAACTTGGAATTTATCTATTTCAGTTTAAAATAGTTTTGAATGACCACCCATTTGGCCAGAAAGTGCCAGGTGAGCCTTAAAACTCGAGGGCTCAGGGACTAAAACTCCTGGAGGATCTGGCCCCTGAATTGAGACACAGCTGAAGTCTGTCTCTCTCCGTGGTCCTGAAACATTCAGACCATGTATCTTTTTTTACATCCACAGTGCTGAAACGCACTCCTTCTCTGTTTATATCAATTTCAGCTCAGCACATAACACACATAATACAATTAATTTCGACTGCATATTGATAATTTATATTCACTGCATTTTTTAACACTCGACCAATTAGAATGTGACATAGCCAAGGACAAACCTGAATATTTTTGTGCATTTATGTTGTGCTTGCTGACTAATGCAAAGTGCTATATTACCTCCTGTATTATTAGTGTGCTGTTTGTTAAAAATGCACACTGTTGATATCTTGCATACCTGTTATCATATTATTAACCAGCGGGTGGGGCTGAGGTGGTAAAGCCGGTTTGTTCATTATTCTAAGAGGTTCGATTACCGGCTCCTCTCGCTGGAGTGTCCTTGAGTGAAACAGTGAACCCCAAATTTCTCCTGATGTGTGTACAGTATATGCATGGGGGAAATGTAAGCATCTGCCAAATGTAATCTCTCTCCTTCTTCTGCATGTTTTTCGTTGAGCTACACCTCCTACAATATTGGTGCCACATACATATGGAGATCACCAGTGCAGTGACATCTGGCAGTGATCATATGTATAGTTTTTGTGAAATTCACAATAGAATGCTTTTCCCCAAATAGGATGATATGAAAGGGTTGGGAGGAAATTTTCATTTGATTCTCACTCATTTGCTTTGGAACATTGGATTCTATGCTTTTGTTCTCACAGAGAATACGTCTTCAATACTTGGCCACTATGTGTCTGCCTCTTGTTTTAAGGGTCAGCAGGCCAGTGCCGGGACAGTACCTCTTTAATGACACCAGCAGATGCAATACAGTGAAGGGTAATAAGATACTGACATTTGTCTGCAGACAGTCACAAAAACACAGGAAGCTGTCCACTTACCAGAGCCCAGCTTTTACTGAAAAAAACTAAATAAAATGACACCACTTATCAGCCACTTACAATGCTATCCTGATTTCCCTTCCCAGGCAGTTTAAGACCCATTCACAGATTGATTCATGTGACTCTAACAGCTCTCACGTGACAGACAGGTGGACTAATGACCCACATATGACCTCAACCACTCACAAGGTGTGAACAACCCCACAGAGGTTAAATACAGACCAAATGCCCCGCCAGTCAATCCTAACTGAAGCCTTTCAGATGGGGGTCAAATGTCTTTGATAATCTAAAGTCCGGTTGCCTTTGACTTAACACTTTTAGATATATAGTTTAGGACTTGAGAGAGGCAGATTTAAAAAAGAATAGGCCACTATTTATAGCCTACAATCTCTTAATATGGGTAAAGCTCCAAAAATGCTGTGTTGTACACTACAATAAAATTTGTGTTTTGTTAGACCCTCACTAGAGAATAAAGTACTATTATCAGTTGTCTTATCCATTATTATGCATCATACCAAAACCCACCTTGTTCTAATTGGTAGAGCAATTTGTCTGCAAACATTACGGTAATAAAAGAAACTTATGATAATAAAAGTCAAGGTGGCATAGCTCTTTCCAAGAAAGCACAGATGAAACAGAAGGACAGAGCCTATTTCTGTGACCCCCACAAGGGCAGACCTCGTGCTTCCATAAATACCGCTAAGCCCACCTGAGATGGCTGGTCAGGGGGCCCGGTGTCAGAGAGATGGATAGAGCAACACTAAAGAGCACTCTGGCTCCACTTATCCAGGAGGATGTGTATTCCCTTATTCCCATACCCACCCAACACTTGGCATGCCATGAGCCCGCAATCCTGGCTGTCTTTAGCTGTTGGGAATATCACATGTGTTCCCATATCTGCCCCAATTTAACCTTTGTATATTTTGAGCTTCTCACATAGCTGCATCTAACTTTTTACAAGTCGTTTTTGAAAGCCACACTAATCAAAATTTAATTAAACTAAATTAACAACGGTTCGAATGACTATGTGTAATGTGTAATGTGAAAGTGGTTGTTTGTGGTGACAAACCCACAGAGGAGTATCACTTGCCTGTTTTGGCTCACTCTCACCAGTTCCGAGCAGCAGCAGGCAGCTGTTGTCAGCAAAAAAGACAAAGTTAGTGACTAGTTAGAAAGCACAGTGGAGCATTAAGCAGGTAAAGAGCCAGATATTTCCCTCAGGAGTTGGTGGAGACCAAAACAAAGCTAAAAAGAAAATGAATATTGGACTTACATTCGTCAAATGGACACAACCACAACTCCAAATGAATGCTAATTTTGCTCCGTGTCTCCTGGATGTGTAAATAGGCAACTGTTTAACAAGTTAGCCATATCAACCATATATGGTGATAACATGTCAGTGTTTACATCTTGTTCTGCTGCCCCCTAGTGGCCAAAACATCTCTAAATACTACTTTAAAAACGTCATGTGCATCATGAAATCATTTTAAAATGATCTCAGAATGCTTATTAATATATTTACAGTAAATAAGACAATTTAGGAAATTTTAAACTTCCTGTCCCTCTATTATAGTGGAGGCTCTGTCTACAATTTGTGTGATGCAAATTTAGATGCATATTATAACCTGATTACTGCAAAAAAAACCAAAAAACTGATTTAATCAGTTTAATCAAAGTGTCCAGATTTCCCTAATATCATAAATATCACAAGATTTATTCGATAATCAGTTTAATAATCAGGAGTAAATCACCATCAGTACTCACTAAGCATGCAACAAAGATCAAAGATAGCTTTGCTGCTTTTCTTTCATCTAAATTCAGTGATTGTGCACTAATCACATTATTCTTACACCGATCATGAACATAACGCTGTTTACAGTGTCAAAACAAAGCATTCCATAATTAGAGTGTCACCTTAATCTGATTATAATCAAACGATCAGTGTGCGTGCAAACACACTGAATGGTGTTAAATACGCCATGTAACGTGGCTTTAGTTTTGCATTGTATGCTCTTCTATTGAAAGATACAGTAGGGCATGAATGGATTCATTTATTATGGAATAGAAAATGTATTCAGGAACTAAAATCCAATCGTAGAAGCCAATGCTTTATAATATTGATACATTTCTTTGGCACAGACTGCCACAGGGGGAATCAATTTCCTCAACCCCATTTACCCATTGTACTGTATGCTGGGGATCATTTATCGAAGGTAGTAATTTAAAGTTTGTTTCCACTTCATAATTTCTCTTTTTCTTCTGTTTGGTTCATATGTTTGTCGCAATAAAATGCAAAAAAAAAAGGAACTAACAAGAGCTGTTTTATTGTGAGGTTGTAGAAAATAGAATTACTCCTTATAGGAACAAATCAGCATGATTCACTTCACTAAAAGAGACACTCAAAGCAAACTGTTCACTCGTGGATTAGACATGTTTACTCATGCTCAGTCATGGGAACAGGGGGTATATATCCTGTCAGAAAGACTGATGACGGCTGCAGCACAGAGCACTCTGTGTCCAGTTAACCATTTTGGAGCTTTATGGAGAGCTACATCTGCACAAATCTGTGTTAAAAACCTAAATACAGTTTACCCATGACAACAGTTTCTGAAATGTGTGTGTGTGTGTGTGTGTGTCTCCAGGTAAGAGCCCCTCGCAGCAGTTCACAGCTGTGATCCATACGGTTACTCCTCTGCAGTCCCAAATCTCCCCTGTGGTGAAGCTCATCATCGCTGTAGCCAAGTCCAAGTTCTGTGCACAGGTGGGAAGTGTGTCTGCATCTCGCTGTGATTCGGTGCTGCTGCACCAATGGGAAAAAATATACACAATATCAATATTTTATAAGGGAAATGTATCTCATGTTTTAGTGAACACCTTTCTCCCCCTGCTTCTTTTCTTTTGCTTTCTATTTTCTGTGAATTTGTACCTTCAGGTCATACAAATTTGAAGAGGGGGTACAGCCATTCAGGGTATTAGGGCCACTGTCAGGGGAAAACATCTGTGATTTCAAGAATAAAGTCATAATACTACAAAAAACAAACAACTCACAGTATTGAGGGATTTTAATAGTTCATTGTAGTGAACAGATGAGACCAATCTGTCAGCTTTTACTGTACCTGAGGGATGCTGAAGACCTGAAGGTTCACCAATAAGCATCTCATTGGTGTTGGATATTGAAATTAAATGCTAAGCGAGGCGAGACACAGAGATGATAGAGCGTGCAGACACAGACCAGAACTGTATACTGGCCATTGGAAAAATAGTAACTGTGCAGTATGTCAAGAAAGTCAGGAAAAACTTAAACATGCATAAGTAATCTACCCAATCCAATCATAAACTTTTTTTACTTGTTACTCATAATATTACTATTTTATTCTCAACATATTATGACTTTTTTCTCATAAAGTTACAGTTGTATTGTCAAAATATTATGACTTTTTTCCTTGTAACATTATGATGTTTTCACAAAATTAAAACTTTCATAACATAATGACTTTTTTCTCAAAACATTTCGACTTTATCTGTGTAATTTACAGTGGCCCTTATACTCTGCCATACTGCTAACATTGTTTTTTTTTAAATGCAGATACTTGCCTGACCTCTGTGCCTGGTAATATATGAGCATGACCTTTACCTAAGATACTAGATGTAACTAATGTGCCTTTACAATCCATACGATCCATCATACAATGATCGCATAAGAGAACTGTGCCCAGAAAAGACAAGAAAACAATAAGCGCTAAAGAAAACAAGGTTTCTTGTATAAGCAAAGGGACAACAATCGGCTTTATTGAAATATGTGTGATAATGAATACTAATTGTACTGTTACCAGTAGAAGTAACACAGCTGAAGTGAACTGTGTACTTCCTCTGATAATCAGGTACTCTTCTGATCTGTGCTTGGAAAAGAAAGCCCTGACTGGACTGAAGCTTTGCTAGATTCAATTGTATCTTTCTACTTTACTTTGTGAAAGATATCAGCTGTTTCAAAAACCTCTATACAGAAACTAATGTATGCTGTTGATGGTTACATAATGTTAACCGACTCAATGTGCTTTTCTCATACAGATTGTGGTTTTATGGAACTGCGACAAGCCTTTACCTCCTAGGAACAAGTGGCCCTCCACCAGCGTGCCTCTCACTGTCATTGAAGGACAGACCAAGGTAACAGCTGCTGGCTTTTTGCATCCATTATGTATTAAAAGATGCTTTGTGGCTCAGCAGTGAAGACTTTAAATGGATGTTGTTGCATTAGACTGGAACAACTTTTCAGCTGCAGTGTTTTCTTCCACTTACTTTTCATGCTAAAGAGGTTTACAGTTCACAGTTCGGTTGTGTTGCAAAATATTTCTCAGATTATGTGACCGAAATGGAGGACAAAATCTGTAAACGTAACAAATGGCTTAATCAGACCTGCACACAAATCAGGGGGCAATTGCATTAACGTTACTAACATTACAAGACCATTAATCTTGTTTCTTAAACCACCATTACAATACACTGAAATGGCTTCTTACCTTAAAGTTCTTCTGTGGTGAGAAGTAAAACAGTGATATGTTGTCATGATCTCAACTCCAAAATCAATTAAAACCTTCAACTCCATTCAGTAACAGAAGGAATGGCATGATTGTACTACAGTACTAACTTGAAAGTTAAAAAAAAGGAGGTCCAGACAACAATCGTAGGAGAAGTAGGTGCTGGAAAAAAATGCATCTGATATATATTACACAGGCCAATGAGATGGAAAATTCTTATTTTTGAAAAAGAATAACCTTCAACCCATTAACTACCTAAGATTAGAAGAGTAAGGGGGTAGCAGAGGCCTGATCCCCTTCAGCCTTTAGTTTTGAGGTTGAAATAGTCAAAATGTCTCCTGAGGATTCATTAAGAGATAAAAGGCATGATATCTGTAGTTAGGAATTCAACTTAAGAGAAATGAGAAAAATCTTGAATTATGAAACCTCAACGTCACCAGAGTAGAAAGCTAAAAGATGATCCTGTGATGTGCATTTAGAGTTTTGCAGTAACCGCGGGGAGGAATTCTGCACCGTTCAGAGCTTCACTTCATGATAAATGATTCAGGAAATTAAGCAAACACCCTTGAGAATGCCAGATGTTCAAACCCTTGTGGGCTGTTATTATATTAAAACTCAAAGAAAAACAAGAGTGGACCCTGACTGATATTTTTTAGCCTCAATGAGCCTCAGTCAGTTATAACTATTCAAACTGTCATAGAAAATTAAAGGCTTTTATTTTCTCTATTACTGCTGAGTGCCTCAGACTCTCTTTGGGTTTTATTAACATTCTTGTAAGTAGTCCAGTCCATTGAGCATGTTTGATTGTTTGCTGCAGACAATTCTGCACCAAGTGGCACTTATAAATACTTGGTCTTTTATTCTGTTTAAGTTCGAGTTCTCTATTGTCATGTGCACAACAATTACCAGTGTCAGTTACAAGCCTACAAGTGTCCCTGTGCTGCTTTTTCTGTAAACATTGTTGAAATCACAATGCTGACACTTTGCTAATATAATGATAGTGACCGTTTTGAACCACAATTCCTCCAAAATTGCATGTTAATCTGCAGGATATCAGTCATACTCATTCTGCTGCTGCTGCCCCCAAAAGGCCAAGCAAGTAAGTTAAACCACTAAGTATCAGTAGTATCTACTGTACTGAAAATACAAAGCTTTTTAACCGATATAGTTAGGTGGGTTTTAAAGGCCCTGATTACCCTCACAGGTGTTTTCAATTATTTTAGCTGATTTGACATCTCCACAGGACTGTGTGGGTGTGTGTTTGACTGACATCTCCCTCACTGTCTTCTGTTGGTTTTGTCACACCTGTTAGGGTGGAAAAATTTACACCATCTCCTTTTTTCCCAAATCAATCTGAGAAGAGGTTAAGCCACTGAAAATTAAAACAGTGTTTATTGGCTACTACACTGTTTTCATAACATAACTTTTTTAATTAATAACAACAGCTTTTCATTTTTGGGTGGTGTGCCACCATCTGGTTCGGGCCCGTCGCCAAATCCACCCCAATGCCCACCCATGGCGCATTGCGTGACCCCTCCCATTTCACACCCCTCCACCTACCAAAATACATTTTCAGGTAAAAGAAAAACAATTAGACTGATTAACAATAAGTGCGTCCACTGCAATGTGTGAAAAGTCATTGGTGATTGTTGATTGATGCACCATGCACGTAAGGCGCAGCTGGTCCTGTCACCGCGATATGTTTTGTGAGCGAGCTTTCCAGGTGGTTTCCTATGATATTTTGTAGAGTGCCCTAAAAGCTTTCAACCAACAGCAGCACTTAAAAAGTGTGGTTTTGTCATGGGTGACGACTCTGTTCTGCCAGTGTACTTATCTTGATGACTAAAGTACATTTCTGAACATTGCTGTTTTCTTTCTGTCACATTGTTTTGCTGACCTGAAGTCATATAGTGCCGTCAAGATGTGATTTACTATGTTGCAAGGGCATTATTATTTTACACAAAAACGTGTAACTGTAATTCTCTGGTTTTATTGACTAAATAAAAAAGACACAGCATGCATAAATTGGTTTAGTAAGAAAATATACCAAAATTATACCAAAAAAAATATTGTGAATCTTGCATAAGGATTATGATGAAACAGATGCAGCAGTGTCTCACAGAATTGAAATGGAAATTTTCATCAATCTATCCCTGAATATTTCAGATCATGAGATGATTGATGGGTCAGGAAAAAAGTAAGAACTGAAAAGAAAATTCTCTAATCTTTTTGTGAATTATTGGCTAATTTGACCTCTCTGGGCCTCGAACAGTGTAAGTTTATTTTATTGTATTTGAACAGTTCTCATTGAAATCAAACCATGTGAGCAGTTTAGAGGAGAAATGTCTGCTTGGTGGAACTGCTAACTGGTTTACTCTTGAACATTGCACTGTATCTTATAAGCTTTTCATATGTTTCTGTTTGTTTTGTTCTGTTTTTTTGAGCTCTGAAAAGTAACTGCAGCTATAAATAAATATATAAAATATTTCACTCTGAAATGTAGTGGAATACCATAGACTTAAAATACTCAAGTAAAGTACAGGTGCCTCAAAACTGTATTTAAGTACAGTACTTGAAGAAATGTACTCAGTTACATTCCACCACTGATAATAAAGCGAGTCAAATTGAGGCAAACCAGCCTCTCTATGTTAACAATCATAGAGAGACAATTCTGAGAATGATATAGAAATATTGTGCAGTTTATGAAATATGAAATTCTTTCCTGTGTTCATTAATTGTAATGCAGTATTACAGTTTTGATTGTCTGCTATTAGTCAAGTCGGGAGTGTGACTTTATTGCGATTGTTCTCATTTGCAGTATTATTGGGTAATATTCTGTCTTCACATACACGCACATGTGTGATATTTCATAAACGGGGGGAAATGTTTTTGATTCTATTCATTTTCACACTGATTTAAACAACTGAGCTTCTTCCTAAAAATGTACTCTATCACATTCTCACTCGTTCACTCACACACACATGCCAACCTCTCTCTCTCTAATCCTGATGCTTTCTGGTCTAATTGCATCTGTTAGTTTTCATGTAAATGTGTCCCCCTTGAAATACAAGAACAATGTTTCCACCGGTGACAATGAAATGCATCTCAGAGGCAATATGCATGTGTGTGTGTGTGTGTGTGTGCCGGTACCCAGCAGCGTCTATGGTCCTATAATCAGTCATGTGGTATATTGTCGTGCAGCCCAGACAGATGCTCTTCAGTGTATTTCCTTCCAAGCGCTCGCTGTGTTTGTTCCCACTATAATAACACACAAAGAAAGTTTGTGATTTGCCTCGACAGAGCGCAGCAGCAGAGTAATTTGCTGTTGGTTATGAGTGTATGTACTCTGTAATGCTGAGTGGATACACTCCATCAGCAAACTTTTACTTCCTCCCTCTCTCTCTGTCTCTCTCTCTCTCTACTTCCGTAGTCTGTGTTTGCATCCACTCTTTTTTTTCTCAGGTCAAATCTGTAAAAACAGTACATTCACACCTTCTCATAAAATCTACTCTTTGATTTATATCATTAATATCCCACAAGTCCTCTTACCTAAATGCTTGTCCTTCAACCTCAACTTTTCCAATTAGGCATCAGAGATGGGTGTACATGCCAGGTGATGGACAGTTTAGACAGGTTACATTTCAGAGAATTACCTCCATTAAATGCAATTTAAGTCGAGTTACCTCCGACTTAAATTATGCACAATAGAAATCCTTGGAAATCCTGACGCTGTTATGTGCTTCTGTT
>NTHP01000568.1:186670-197139 GCA_003416845.1 Oplegnathus fasciatus | reverse complement strand
GTGTTTTATTATATCTGATGTTTCTGGATTAATATTACTGCTGCATTAATGTGTATTTTGCATTTTACTGCTGTAGATGTTTAAGATTGAGCTCATTTTAACTACTTTATATACTGTTGGGTAGTTTAATCTACAGTAATGCATCATGGTCTATAAGATCATCATATGTTTGTGACAATGCATTTTCCAGCTGATCCAAGGAGAGTTTAAATAGTTTATTTAGCTGAAGAAGTAGGAACATTTTCTCAGTACATAAAGGAACACTTCATCCTTCAGTTTATCAGAAACATTCAAAATCAAATCGCTAAATTTGAAGATACATGGTTTTCACTGAACAGGAAGGGTATGAAAAAAGTTCGTGAAGTATCTATAAAGTACCTAAAGCTGTCAGACAAATGTAGTGCCTCTGAGATGTAGTGAAGTAGAAGTATAAAGTTGCATAAAATGGAAATACTCAAGTAAAGTACAAGTACCTAAAACTTGTTCAGTACTTCAGTAAATTTATTTAAATACTTAATCATGTTACATTACATTGCTACAATATACCTACACAACATATAATTGTAGTTTACATTGAAAAGTGTTTTCAAAGAAAGGAGGCATGATTTAACCTTGATTGTAAGCTGACTGATTTGGAGACACTTTGGGACTCTGGTTGGGCCGGAGCCCCCTTAATGATTCAGGATTGTACAAGTTTAAATTACTAACCGACCGATGAAGCTTACAGGGAGTATGAGGATCAGATGAATCAGGTTCCTCGTACCTTGGCCTTGCTATAAGTGAGTTCCTGCTTGCTAAGCATTTATGACCCACACATCAATATTATCAAAGGAGCGACCTATGGACTCCCCACGATCACTGTTAATATGTCGACTATATCTCACCTTCATCAATCACCTTGCCCCACACCCTCAATTTTATATTGATAAGTTAATCTTAAACATTGATCCCGACTCCTTAGGTATGCATTTAAATTATACCAAAGGAGCATAAAAGTGAAAAGTTCAAAGGTCAAGTACCTAATGTTTAAACCCAATTGAACAGAGGATCAGGGCAGCAGACTTAGAGTAGAATTGATGGTTTTGTGTTTATTATTTCATTTTTATTAGATTGGAAAGACTGTCTTTAGGCTTCATCCAGTCATTGGCAAAAGGAGTGTTTTATTAACAAGCAGAATTCATGTATGTTTGTTTTGTCTAATCAAAGACATAAAAATGAACTAGATAGTCAAGACCCCCCCTTTATTTTATTTATCTGGCAGCCAGTATTATTGCCTTATGCAGTTGTCTATTTACACATCCAGGAGACATAGAGCAACATTAACATTCCTTTGGAATCGTGTTTGGAGTCCTTTTAGCTCTGTTTTGCTCTCTACCAACTCCTGAGAAAATTATCTGGCTTCTGAAGGTGATATTGATAACATTCAGCCCACTCCCCCCTTCCATTGCATCACATTACAACACCGCTGTTGCTCGAAGCCCATGCTGCCTCAAGTGGTTGCCAGTTCGTTGCACAACCTGCATATTTCATGGTCGAGTGGAGTGAGAGTCAGACAGACTCAGTCATGTCAAGTGATGAATCTTTCGTGGTAGAGTGAAGAATTCATTTTGAACCAGTGATAGTAGTAGTAGTAGTGATTATGTGCGTTTATGTCATGTATGTTGATCTGACGAGACAGTGTCGGTGTAGCTTCCCAGTTAGCTAACGAAACCTTAGCTTTAGCTTACCAGTCCAGAAGAAAAGTGGCCACCTCGGCGTGGCTTTTCAGCCCTTGAAACTCCTTCAACCGACTCCAACTTGAAAAAGCTGAACCAGAGTTCACCCTGGTCTTGCTCCTCCTTTTGTCGCTGAGCACTTGGGATTGGTACCGGAGTGAAGCCGGGCGCTTACCGTCAAACTTTCCATTTTTTCCACACTAACTGGCAACTACTAAGACTCTTGACCACTGACAACACAGAGATACCACGTGATACCAACGGNGACCCGTCAGAATTTTAAAAATGATTAATTCACAGTCATAATACTTTTTAGGAAAAGCCATACTTTGATTCTGCAGCTTTCTAAAAGCTCTGTGGATGTATTATTTTTTTTTAATTATTCGTCTACATAAAAATGTTATCAATAACACCTTTAAGATGCTAAATGCTCCCCTTTCTTCACCAGCTGGTCTTTCAGCTTTTTCTATCAGGTAGCTTACAATGGGTTTACTGGAGCATTTTTGTTGAAAACAGCTGCCTGCTGCTACTGGAAATGAGGTTGACAATACTGATTCTGAATTGACTGACCAACGATAGAGTAACGCTTCTGAGATATAGCTGGAAGCATATGTAATACTTTATATCAATTTACAAATAGATCATGAAAGCATATAAGACTGAATTACCTATTCAGCATACCTGATTTTTCTTATGGATAGTGACAGTGAAGAGGCAGACAGGAAATGGGAGAGAGAGAGGTGTATGACATGCAACAAAGGTTGCACAGTTGCGACCATGTGGCCATGTGGCATGCGCTGTAACCATTCGGCTACCAAGGTGCTCCTCAGCATGGAACTTTTGAGTCCTATTGCCTACACAGACCCAGAGTAGTGACAGATTATAAACCAGGCATCTTTACCAAAATTGCCTTTTTTTCAGATCCTTTCAGACTATGACAAAAATAGTCGAAGTAGGCACAAAGGTAGAATCACACATCAGAAAGGTGGTCTAGAAATGGGGATAAAGACCAACTCTGACATATAAAGACTGAAATAGTAAAGATCATTTTTGTACAAGTGCCATCATTTCTCACACCAGTAATGACATGTAAAGTGTTCATCATGAGAGAAAGTGGCTGTCCATAGTTTATGATGGTGTTGCAGGTAGTGATGTGATCATTGACTTTTAACTGTAATTTACAGACATCTAGATATATCCGTGACATAAAGACTGTCCGGATATCGCCAAAGACTCCCTTTGAAATACAAGGAGCCATGGCAAATATAAAGAGAAGAAATTGGAGGAAGGTGAGTGACAAAGATAAGGTTGAGACCATTGAACTGCCAGCGATCTCAGTGGGATCTAATCTCTGACCAGAGGCAGAAAAGCATTGACACCAGCCAGAGGGAGGGAGTGAGGGGGGGGGTCACTCAGATAGGTGCAGGCAGACATACAGTACAGTTTGGTTCAGCTATTTTGAGGTTTTGAAGGCCTGTGCCAATACTGATGCTTACTGGACTGCAGCTACTGATGGGCGATATTTCAAGTCAGTAATGAATATCTTTCAGTTTGACCATTTTCAGACCAAAAGATACATTTTTTATGTTCTTGTCAGATTCAAAAAGTATACTGTACTAGGAACAGTAGTTTCCAAAATAATCTCAACTGAGTGTCCACTTATGCGCTTGTTCTGGAGCTTTCGAGTGTATCACAAGGTCCTCATCAGCTGATTAAGACTGAGATTGTTCTGTCAACTGCTGTTTCCAAGGTCACGAATGACCTGTTAAGCTCACCCTTTACAGTAAGCCAACGTGGATGAGAAGATCTGGACTGAGAATTGGTTTAAAGCTGACTGCAGACCACCAATGCAATATTGATCATTTATGTAATATACAGGCATTGATCTGATATATTAGCAAACCAGCAAATGCACACAAACTGGCTCAAAATATTTGATGAAAGAGAAAGGAAGAAAAACAATGAAAGACTCCCATCATCAACAAGGGGCCTATTGAAATAAACCTCTGACAAAATGACCTGAGGGATGCTGGGAAATGTACTGAAGTTGCAATGTAAAGACTCCACACCTGCAAGGATAGCCCTTGACAATGTGTGTGCATTGTGCATGTGATTGTGCATTATGTTCCTTCTTACTCATGCAAATCTTTGAATTTGTTACATTCAGACCATTAGTCCAGCATAAATGCAGCTGATTATCAGGCAAGTGACTAATTTACTACAGCCAATTACACTGTGGTGGTGGTTTTCATAAGAAAGTTGAGAGACTGTTCCACTACTATGAACCACCATCCTGACTGAACTAATTACCTGCCTGCTGATTATAGGGCATCCATCCAAAGAAAATACATTTTCTCACTTTAAGCAGCGATTTAATGCAGTTTTTTTTATGTGGCACTCTCAAATAATTGGAGGAATTTAGGGGATTTGTGTTCAAATTCGTTTGATGTTACGCTTAATTTCTTGATGAATTTGTACTGACTCATTAAGCTGAGATGGAAGCAGACATTAACCTTGCAGATATTTGTGGTCTTACTTTGCAAAATAAGCCTCTTAATATTACCCCTGGGGGTGTAAATTCAATCTACTTTATTTCAGACAGTGAATCCATGTTAAATGTCACTGTTGTGACAGTAGTTAATATGGAGGTTCATTTCAATTACATGCAGTCTTAGTTGACCAAGATAAAAATATAGAAAAAAAAAACATAATTACAGCCAGTTTTCTCCAACTTTAGGCAGAGTCATACTGGTTGAGTTACAGGTGATGCAAAAGAACCAGTTTTTCTTTGAATGAAGGTCTCAAGAGCCGAGGGCTGGACAGATAATATTATGAAACCAAGAGCTTTTGCTACCATGTGAAGAAAAATATATAATGTACTTACACTGTAGTGCATCATGTACTGTAGGTTGTGTGGATAGTTTAGCTGACCTTCCAGGTTCAACCTAGCAACACTAGAAAACTGACCTTGAAAAGTTTGTCGAGCCTCAGTTTGTGCCTTTCATGATTAATCATGGTCTTAAATTTACATTTACATTGACTTTTGACAGTTCTATTTTAATGACATGAAAAAAGCCAAGAGGCAAACTCAACAGGTTGTTCAGTAAAACCTGCAACATTTCTGAGTCAAAGTCCATAACCAACCACCAGGCGAACCATGAACAAGTCATTTGGCCTGCTAATCAAGCTGCGTCCACTAGACACAAGACATGGTGATAAAACACACTCTTTCCCAACACAGTGCATCAGTGTTTCTATGAGCCGACCGAGAACATCTGCTCGATCAAAGCTGGACAAAGGTGAACTTTGAAGTTCAAGTCCGCCGGAGCTCACACCAAAACCAGAAACACATGCTTCAATTTGTCTGTTGTGCGTGTGTAATGTGATCTTCAGTCCTCTGTTTCAGTTTTGGCCCTGTTTGTATGTTTTCATGGAGATCGTCGTTGGAAACCTGAGCTGAACCTCAACAGTTTAATAATTCACACTTTAATTACAAGTCAACAACATCATCAGCAGCCCTCTTTAGGCTAATGGATCGAGCTCTACTACACTTTCTGTTAGGCAGTGAATTGATAAAGACTCACACAAAACTTATTAAGTGAACTGGTTGATCGATAGACACACAGCAGGGTGTGATACAAACACATTTTCTCATTGGCCGTTTATTTTGCTTAGATTTTTCATACCTCCATACCAACTCTATATGTTTAAAATGCTTATGAACATAAAGATATTTCCTGGGATACAGCTCTGTTACCACTGACGCTTTTTGCCACATGGGGATCTGTAATTCATGTTGCTTTTCATGGGATATATATATTGATAAACTGTTGTTAATAATGTCATTTTTTTTCTTCCTGTGTCTCTCTCTCCAGACGATGAGCAGTCGTTTTTTCCTGCACGACATCATCCTCACTGATGCTGTTCTCAGTCTGGATGAAGACTCGGTTCTCTCAACAAATGAGGTGAGTCGCTGATGACTTATCAACCAATTGGCACGACATTGACGGTTTTTTTTAGAAACTGGTGAACTGAGACGCTGATGCTTTATCAACAAAATGAGGTGGGACGGCCACATTCCCAAGACACAAGGCCACCAAAACACCATTATCAGACATCTGGATTAGAATCTCAATTACTGAATTAATCATCAAACAGCTTAGGTAAAGAAACCACTTCACCACGGCTGCCTGCCTACAAACGGACTGAAAGGCTGCACTTTTTCTATCTCTATATTATCTTTTAAACTGAAATAATTGACTAACCCCTGCCCCCCTTTCAGTTACTGTTGCTACAACTGCCAAGCTATCTCGCACAGCACAAATGCATTTTAAATGCCAACAGTGGCAGAATTACCACTGGAAATTCATGGTAATTTTTGAAACAATGGGTCACTGATTTCTGACAGAGGTAGATTAATTCTAACATAACCCTGTTTGGCTGATTAGCTGAAATACTTCATATTTATTATTCATCTTTTTGCAGAGTGTGGCAATTTGGCACAAACAAATATATATTTTTGTACTTTTGCACACATTTCTAGAGTTTTTTTTTACTTTGGAAACATCTCCACTGAAAGGCTGCCTCTGGAAATGTTTTTATAACTAGCTCCAGTCTGCATGGTTTTATGTCAGCCAGTGGCAAAAGGTGGTGATGTCTTAACACAGTATCGATCCTTTCTGAAATGAGGCAGTCAGTCCACGCAGAGTCATGAATACCATTCATTAGAAATGAATTGCCCCACTCTGCCAAACTGAACTGGAGGAGGAAAGTGTGCTTTGCCTTTAAAGGGTGATTCCAAATGCATGACATGAAATTGAACTTAGTAGGATGAGAAGTAAGTTTAGCAAAGTACCAAAGTTAGACAGATTCAAAATACAAAACAAAGAGTTCTGATTACGGACATTAAGGCTCAGTGATTTACCACGTTGCCAGGATGCTGGAGACCCAGTCTTAATTAAATTACCGTGCAATGTGTGGTGTTAGGATAGATACTATTAAGATCGTGTTCTTTTAATTTAACTTAACACTGAAAAAAGGAAAGAGGAGAGGAAGAAGTAAGGAAGGACAGAAAAGAGAGGAAGTCAGAAGGAAAAAGAGGAAAATGAGGAGAGGGAGGAGAGAAGTAATAAGGAGAGGGTAGAAAAGCGAAAGAAAAGACAAGATAGCAAAGCACCAAAAAAAGTAAAAGAGAGAAGGGAAAGCAAACAAGAGAAGAGAAATGAAAGAAAAAAATAGACATAAGGGGAAAGGAAAGAGGAGAGAAGTGAGCGAGAGAAAAGAGCAGAGGAAGAACAAAGAAATAGTGAAGGGGTAAAAGAAAGGGAAAAGAAAAGGAATAGAAGAAGCAGAGAAAATGACAGAAAGCAAAGGAAAATCAAGGCTAGAGGAAATAAGGGAAGGAGAGTAGAAAAGCGGATTGAAGAGGGTATAATGAAAAACAAAGAGCCTTCACAGAGTCAGTAGTTTTACGAGAACCATTACCTCTGTGTCTGTATCATTACACTGTCAAAACACAGAGCACCTCTTTGATTAAAGTCTCACTTGTTACTTAAACGAGAGGATGGGAACCACCACAGTGGTTTGTTACACTGACACTTGTTTTAGTACAAATTAGAAACCAGTGAATTGTTTAAAGCATTGTCAAGAGAGGAAATGATGTTTCTATTCCCCCTTTTTTAATCAAGACTTTGACATATTAGCAGAGTTAGTGGTGTGGTGGCTCTCTTAAACTACTGAAACAAAAAAGAAGGCAGAGGCTGATCATTTTACATTTTAAGGTAAATGCACTCGTGTATCCTATATTTGTCCATGAGGTCCGATATGTATGTTTTGTTTTCATTTTTTTCATGTCCAATTATTGAAATTTGTATATAATTTAGGTTTTACTGTGTGGGATTCATTTTGTGTATGCAAGGTGTCAAACTGACACTGAATCAAAGCTTGTCTTGGACCAAAAAAGCACAAAAATAAACCTATTGTTTTGATTAGTATTAATTGTATTAAATCGTTAAAACATGTTCTCATATGTTTCTTTGTCAAGACTCCGCAACATCTTTCATTTCAACCAAAAACATCCATTTTATTTCACTGACTTGCAAATATTTAAATGACCCTTGTCGCGTTTTGTTAGTTATTTTTAATGAATGACCATGGTCAGAGCTAACCTCAGTGATAAATACATTGCGCTTCCTGTGACTGCTTCACAATAAAAGCTACCTGCTATCTGTGTTTCGCCAGTTGAACGCTTTTAATGTAAACTAGCCGCAGTGATACAGGTCTGATTAGACTACTGTTAGAGAGTGAACAGTTAACTGTGAGGCTGTTATCAATGTGACAAAATTAAAAACAGTAACACTGGATTACATAAATGCATCATTACCTCTGAATACCTCGTGTGTAGATACTGCATGCCAATTTGACTTCAGTGCTGGAGTGGCAGACTCCGCCACTGGCAATGAAAACCACTGTGGGGAAAAGTAATTAGTGAATATAAATACTTTGAATGGATGAAACTCTTCAAGATTACAACTTTAATGTCCTCACAGTCGAACATCTCCACATTTGAAGCTTCTAAGACAAAATACAAGCAGCCAGTGCTGACCAATCACACTTCTTGCGGTCTCCACGTGGTCTCTGTAGGCGCTGTAGCCCCAACATATAGTTTTATTTTTGAGGAGGCACAAATTCCGCCATAACCCCTAAACGCACAAATATAATTCCAGTTTTGTTTATATAAAATACATGATACAATAACACAGCTGCATTTTGAGACGATGATAAAAAGAGACGTAATGAGTCTTTAATATCTTTCCAAAATTACTACTTCAGTCAAAGCCGCTACTGTATCAGGGTTACGTTAGGTCAGGCGATTATGAAAAATAAATATCTACCAAAGTCCTCTGGAAGTAAACTGGATCTTTAACCTTTCTATGTGTGGTCTGGAATGGCGACGAATAACAATAACCACTTTATTTGCTCTCTTTTCATACGATTTCCACATTTTAAATGAGCCATTACCTTCCTAACTTAAGACACACAAATATGTTGAAAAATGTTTCAACACAAGTCACTAGTATTTACCCATTTTCATATGTTCTAAACCTTAGGCAGTAAAATGATCAGGAACTGCTCATCTGTGATGCTAAATGAGTGCTTCTGCTTTGAGAGTCATTACGAATATCAACCTCGTTTCTCTTCAGCTCTTCAACGAGTAAAAGATGCGATCCATAATGGATTGTGAAGCCCAATGAGCCCAAGAGAGCCAATATATCTTTAAACTCTGGGACGTTTTATTGATGGGAGCAAGTCAATGTTCACCTTTCCTACGCTGATGGGATCACAATTACACTTTATGGCACTACAATTTGTGCCACACCAATACGAGTGAGTTTGTACAACTAAACTTTTATGGGCGCGCGGCTTGTTTTATGAAACGAGAGGAAGAAGAAGAAGATGTCAGAGAGAGAGAGAGAGAGAGAGAGAGAGAAATCGTAAAGAGGAAGTGGAGTGAATCTTTGCTGCGCTCACTACCCCGATGCTCTAATTGCCCTTTTAACATGGTGAGGGGATTTATTGAAAGGAGATGAAATATGTCAAGTGAGTGAAAATGTGCAAGAGAGAACATTACGCTTTTAATAGGACTTTTCATATTATAATACCTCAGTGGAAGAACGGCTGTGCCAATTTCATAATTACATTGTTTCAGCTCATTAAATGTATGATTATTCCATGAAGAGAGATTAGAGAAGGGAATACGACTGGAAAAACCTGACAAAGCTTTTGTCTCTCATTGGGCGGCCAAGCATTATGCCCTTTGGAAGACATTTTCAATATGGTGGATATGGAAATAGTTCTTCAACGTCAATGGCAGAATTGTGATCCTCTTCACATTTAAAGGCCTGTGTAGGTTGATGCAGGGTTTGGGCAAGTTTCTGACACTTTTAGCCACAGTGTCTTGCTACTACAAAAGAAATATTTTCTCCCCCTTGATCATCAGCATTACAGGCAACTAGTATTGGGGAGTAGAAGGAGTTCGGAAGTACACTACAAACAGGTATTCCTGCATCTGGGTAATGTTCAGTAATAAAGGGGGATAGGGTGTAATTCAGGGGATGAGTCAAGAGTTTTTCCATCTGGCTGATTTTATCCACTGCATCCAAGTTTTGAGGTCCGAAACTACAGTATACTATCAGATATTGGACTGACATGTAGGACTAGACCATGGCTATGTGTGGGGTTGTTGGACTGGTCCATCGTCTGAGGTACTGTATAGACGTATATAGCTGAATCTGTTGAGTGCACTATGCTTACTATCAAGTGTATATGTTACGGGTCCCAGGGATGAGGGACCGCAATAACAAATATAAGACCGTTTACTGACCTGTATAAAGCAGGTAAAACAGAGGAGTGAGAAACAGTCTGTTTTGTGGTCTTTCCAGATTGTCTCTGAAGAAAAGGGAGGAGGCGCCGCCCCTTGACCTCTCCCCAGAGCAACTAGTTAGAGCACAAACGTTCCCCCCTCTTTTAACATAAATGTGGCAACTCAGTACCCAAGATACTCATTTGAAAACATAAATAAATATTAACAAAATAGTTGCAGAACTCCATATGAAATAATATAAATCTTAATTGTGGTTACCAGCAGGGCTTTGCTGCTTAGGGGTGCCACACGCTCCCCAACAACAAAAGTGGCTCCTGACACTTAATCACAAACTCCCAATAAGTCATAACCCCTTTTTTTGTTTTTTTTTT
>NTHP01000568.1:173117-183288 GCA_003416845.1 Oplegnathus fasciatus | reverse complement strand
GGTGCAGCATTTCATACCAACACTGTCATAGAAGGAGCCAAAAGCAATCACTCCAGAAACTCTGGAGAAAGTTGACAGCAGCTTTTGGGAGGTTGAAAGTTTGACAGGAGCATTCTGTATAAATGTTAAAGAGCACTTTAAGAGCTGTCCTGACCAGACGTAACCACACACCACAGAGAGTACCCGGTGATAACCGCTATAATTCAAAAGATGTTTCAAACTACAAACCTGCAGTAGCCGCTTGTGGCCGCAGTGTGGACCTTACACCTCAGCTGGTTGCCTCGGATCACACTGAGACTGTTGGTAAAACTTCATCAAAGCCACAGCACTCCAAAGCTGCTGGATACAAGGTCGTTTTAAGACACATTTTCCTCACTTTCATCACCCCGAAATCAGATGGAAGTTGACAGTGGAAGCACAGCAGTGGCTTCGCTTCAAAGGGAGCAAAATAAAAAACAGATTGAAAACACAACTTCTCAAAACACATTGGAAAAGACCACATACTGAGGGGGGGATAAGGGCTCTAAAACGTGATGTAACTCCTTTTCATCTCATAACATTGGACATGTTAAAGCCAAATGTCGGGAGAGATTTGCTACAGATCTATTGCTGGATTGACCCTCTGCTCCTCAGATCAATTTTGGCCTTGTAGAATCTATTAGTATGTATTACACACACACACACACACACACACGCACACGCCTACACACACATGGACTCTGTTCAAATTTCAGTCCTCCCTTGAATTCCTCAGCTACATCAAGCCTCTGTTTTAAACCGTAATTAAGACAGACAGATTATGAGTGCAAAGAATCTGGCTTCTGTCACTCTCTCTCACTTGTAACACACACTCACACACACACACACACACACACACACGCCATTTCACATTATAAAGAGCCTTTTAATCTCTGAAGGCAAAATTATATTTGCATGATATCATTAATCCTTTCAGCACAGCTGTGGAGACATCTGACACATCTCACATACAAACACATGTACAAGCACACGCTCACACACACACACACACACTTCATCAGGGGCTACACTGAGAATGGCAGCTCCAACCTTTCTCTCGGCTTAGCGCCGGCGCTTTACAGTAATTGCTCACGCGATTCATGACAGAAGCCGCGAGGTATCGCTAAAGAACATCCACTTTCGGTGCCCCCCTCCCCGACTCCGTCTCTCTACTTCTGCTATTCTGGTAATTAATTTTCTCCCTCGGCTCCTGAGGTGGTGTGCGTGCATGTGTGTCTGTGTATTACCAAGTATTTCATTATGTGCTGATCCCCCTTATTCTCTGGTGTGTCTGCCCGCAAGTCTCAGTGGTGTTTTTGAATTCAAAAGAAGCATTTTCTCAGGTAGCTCGAGCTCCTTCAAGGACACCAGGTGCTCCAGACAACTCCACATGAAAATCCTTCTTTATTGGGGAAGCAGGGAGCCTGAGAGGGATACAGAGCCGGACAAACATGGTCTAATAGATGGATGAAGGATGTGCAGCGCCAGAAGCCCTCCTGGCGCATGAGTGTATTAGAGCATCACACACTCATGAAGCGTTTAGATGCTTTTTGAGTTGTTCAGTGCTTGTGTACGAAATAATTTTAGAGTCTAAAGATGCGTTCAGACTAAATGCAAAGGGAATTGTAGAAGCGGCATGTTTGCCTGAAAAGTCAAAAAAAGACACGAGTGCAAGCAAACAGACATGGATCTGCTGTAGGTGGCACAAACTGAGGAATTAAAATCAGAATCTGAATCAGAAATCGGTTTATTGCCAAGTAGGTTTTCACATAGGAGGAATTTGCCTTGGTATTTTGGTGCATAATGGTCACAATAAATATAGTAAGAGAAAAGAAAAAAAGTCTTGACTGCAAACATCAAGAATCATAGATGTAAGATGTAAAATGCATCTGTTTTAAAATGTAAAAGAGCTGTCCAGTGTTTAAAAGAGAAGTTTGTTTTGACAGAAAGAAGTGGAGTTCCTGCTGTGGTCTGAATCAGTCAGAGCTGTCACTATCTGTCAACTCACACACATTGGATGCATGTGATTAGCTACAGCTAACATCCTTACAGTCAGTGCATTTGCTGTTTGTGGTGAATAAACACAGACTGCAGAAATACTCCTGAGTCAAATTCGCACCAGTAAGGTAAAGCACAGATCTGGGTAGCCTTCAGTCTGAACACACATTTAGATTTTTTCTTTATTGGTCTAAACAGCCAGGCCTGGACCTACCTGAACCAACATGGACTGCATTTGAACCCAACCTGACCCTGAACCACTGCTGAATTTAAAACCTGGTGTTTTTTTTACATCTTATATTAGTGGTTCCGTGACTGTGTGTGTTAGAGATCAGATAACATGTCTCATAGTGATCCATCCAACAAAAAGCAGCAAAAATGTTCAAATGCACTGTACATCAAGACCCGTTTGTAACCTCAGTGAGGACCTAACTAACCTAAGGTATCCTCAGGGACTGTAACGCAAAACTTCCTGCAGCTCCTTCACAGTAAAAGTCATAATTTGCCCTTTTTATTGGAAGGCTTTTATACTGAATTCATTTCTGACAACTGTTGTCTGTTAGGGTCTCCTGTTCTTCAGCATCTCTTTAAAAAAAAAAACATTCAGACAGTACACCTTGTATATTTTGAAACGCTGTCAAAACTATTGTTTTATAATACATGCTCTGGTTTAAAGAGGACACAAATAAAAAAGAATTAAGCCTCACCTGATCAAGCCTGTGGAAATGAGCAGAAATTAGAGGTCAGGCCCATTCAGTTTCAGAGTGGGAATCAAAGCTCTGACTTTACCTTGTTTTCAAGTGAACCTGTTGTGATGTTGGTACTTAACTGACATTTGATTTGATGGGAAACTTTTCAGGTGGGAGGGAAACTGTTCACAATGCTGAAACGCTATTTGAAGAGGCAGAGAGGCTGTTGTTTTGACGATGGCCTTGCTGGCTAGGCAGGTTAAATGCCATTTTATAACTATTCTGAATAAGTTATATCTGTTTACCTCCTCTACAAGCTGTTATATTTTGAATGATTTTACATTGAATAAGCTGTATCACCGCTTTACATAACCTTGTGCTTTTCCTTCTCTCGTCACCTTTACTCTTCCTCCTACCATATTTTCTCCTCCTCTTTTTCTAAAATTTTCTTTCTTTTATACCTCTTGTTTTTATTTTCTCCAACTTCTTTATTTTCCATTGGCTTCCTCTTCTTTTCCCTCCTCCGGCATCTTTCTTTACTGTCTGCTCCCACAGGTGGATTTTGCCTTTATTGTATGGCAAAGCTTTCCCGAGCGTATCATTGGTTATCCAGCAAGGAGCCACTACTGGGATAGTTCCAGGTCCCGCTGGGGCTACACCTCCAAATGGACCAATGACTACTCCATGGTCCTTACAGGGGCAGCTTTCTACCACAGGTACAAAAACACATGATCGTCTGCTGATCAGTGAAGCTTTGCAGTCGCTTCCTTTTCTGCATTCCAACATGTTATTTCCTGAAACTCTGAAATCTTGAGCTCTGTTTGTCCTCATGTTTTGTGTTGCAAAGCACCATCATGTTTTGTTGTAAAATAATAATGCAGCAGAATGTCAACCAAATCCTACATCTAGAGGAACCAGGAAACATTACATACAATAAGTTAGGTGGACCTGCACAGCTGACCTTTGGTGTTGTTTGTTGTACACTCTCAGAAATAGGGGTACAGTTTCTCCACTAATGTACCCCCTAGGGCTAATTATTGGACCTCAAGTTGACTATATGTACCTTTTTGAGGGCAAAAAGGTACATATGTGTTCCCAAGCAGTAAAAGGTATATGTGCTGAATCCTGAGTACAGATATATAACTGATTCACACTGAATTAAATATTGGACCTGTTTTTCATGAGCAACATTATGGCAATAAAATGGTATTTTTTAAGACAAACAAATGAGGAGAAAGTGAGTTTGTTCACGCCTGAGGGTACAAATAAGTACCCAATGTCAAGGGTACAATGGCTGTACCTTAGGAGGGTACTGCCCCAGTGACAAGCTGTTGTACATGTAAAGGTACAAATTTAGCACATTATTTTTGACAGTGTAGGTTGTGTAGTTATGTTTGGCTAATATTTAAACACTCAACACAGTATAATGACAATGTTAGAATAATGCTTTTCATCTGAATTAATAATGTGTCCAACATTGAACTGAAGTCAAGCTACTCTTCTAGCACTGGTGTCAATTTACCTTGAGGTGCAGTTGTTCTGCATCATCTGTCAGGTTGATGTATTCCAACTTCACAGAAACACTTCTCCACAAGATGCAGAGCACATTAAAAGTCATCTCCCACCAGTCACATTTTACTTTTTAGTGGAGTAAGAGAAAAGGAAATGGGATAATATAATGTTTCTCCACCTCCGTGTTGTCTCATAACATGATTGTCAGAAACACAAAGCTAGGACTGAAAGAAAAAATGGTGAACTAAAGTATTAAGCAGAGCGGTAAATTGAACAGAGAAGAGTGTTGCTCTCTGAAGGGATTTGAAGCCTCTTGCCACGCAGATAAACAGCCCTCTCATTGTTCTATTGTTAGGACGTTCAATGCGACTCTTTAGTCCTTTTGTTATTTAAAATCTCAAATGCCAACGCAAGGCAGAAAATATGAGTCAGCGAGTGAGAAAGAAAGGTGGAAAATGTGTGTGTGTGTGTGTGTGTGTGTGAGGGATGGCAGACCTTGGCAGGGAGGTAACAGTTGACAGTGATCTAGTGCTCCCATGCTGCTGAGAGTGCAACACAGCAACCATACAAAACAGAACGGAATAGAAAAGAAGTGCAGCTTTGAAAAAAAAGGAGTAAATACATAATTAACCTCATCTGTCTCTTTTTCCTTTCTGTGTGTGTATGTCAGATACTACCACTACCTGTTCACCCACTACATCCCGGCCAGCCTGCGGACCACGGTGGACCGCATGGCCAATTGTGAAGACATCCTGATGAACTTCCTGGTTTCTGCTGTTACCAAGCAGCCGCCAATCAAAGTCACACAGAAGAAGCAGTACAAGGAAACCATGATGACCCAGGTAGAGCTTTAATTTTAACTAATTTAATTTATACTTTATTAATCCCTCAATTCAATTTTTACACTCTGTTGTTATTGGGTACACACATACACATACACATAGGATGTTAGCTTTACACTCACAGACACACAAGACAGGTTTCCATCCAAATGTAGAGCAAATTTTAACCCAATTTTCAGAAAATCTGCAAAAGAGAATGCAAATGTATGCACATTCCCATCCACTACTGTTGCGCAAATATTGCTCCAGTCAGGTGCCATTATACCACTGCAGAAGAAGAGGGTGCAACAAGATGACATAATTAAAAGAGCTCCAGTCAAACCTCAAATGGTGGGGAAAAAATGTAGAAAACATGATAGAAATACGCCATTTATGTTTGTTTCATCTGTTGATTGAAGGAAGGTCACAGTCTCCTCACAGAACTGATGTTTTTACCAACATCTTTTGTCTCTTCAGTGGAGTGAAAGCCTCAGTGGATGTTTAAATCACATGCTTCATGATTAATTAAGTCTTTTTCCATTGCACTTTGTCACGTTTTGCTTTTAATGATACACCAACTTTTGTACTTCAGCCAAGAATAAAAATGTTTTGCGATATATATATATATATATATATATATATATATATATATATAGTAATATGAAAATATACATAAATATGAACATGCAAAATATTTAATGATAGATTAGACTCTTGTCTTTTTGGTCATTGTGGTCATTTACCAAAAGAATGCCATGTCGGAAATTGTCCAGGCACAATGCACAGGTATACAACCTTAAAAGCAATCTCAAATATATAGTGTCATCTCACTTTCTGAGCAGTCTGACAGTCCAACAATATAATAAATCCTTGAAAACATACATACTAATTCAATTTAATTCAATCATGACCATCAAAAATAGTGTTTTCAGTTTCAGTTTCAATTAAGGCGGGTCACCTGAGTGTAAAAGGGTTAAGAAAATAATCCACCCAAAGAAAATCAGGCTGTACATAAGATAAGTACAGAAATGACCCCTCACCTAGACCACAGAAAAGCAAAAAACGTTAAAAGAATCTGTGCTGACATAAGAGTGTTTGCAATGCGTGGTGGCAATGACACATGTAGTTCCCAAGTTAACATTAAAAAACTGTGTTTCGGAACAAGATTGTGTGTTTCCTCAAGGCCTAACCAACGCGTTGAATACTTTTCTTTTCTCATGAAACATTTGCGGAGCTGATTTTTTAAACATTTGGAACCTGCATGTTCACATCCATGTTTGCTTGCTATCAGTCTTTTTCTTCCCTGTCTTTTACTAGTACATTTCTATGTTTCTTGGCACATTACTGACACAACTGTTGATCCCTGGAATAGTGTGAAACAGTCAGCAGGAATGTGTATCGTGTCAGTAGATACAAGACTCCAAAACACTGCTCCATAGCGCTACTAGTGGTCAAAACATCCACTGGGTATCTTTAAGAGTGCTTGACAGTGGTTTAAAGAGAGTGGAAAAGCCATATGTTTTAGAGAGTAACCCTTTTTATAAATAGACAAGAAGATGAAAAGAGATCACCTCCTTGATTGAATGAGCAATAGTGGAGAAGCTTCAGGCTGCTGCAACCCTGACCTTCTCTTTGGGAGATTCCTGTATGTGCATGTTGCATATGTGAAAGTGTGTGCTTCGTGTGGCCGGCCCTATGTCAGGTTCTGATTGATGGCCTGACCAAAGGCAGGACGATGACTCGGCAGTATGGACTCAGTGATTAATGTCTTAATTGTGAAGGCAGCACGGCAAACCTAGATTTACTCCCTCCTTCCCTCCCTCTTGCTTTCTTTCTGTCTTCCTTTTTCAGTATCTCTCCGTTCCTGCCTCCCCCTCTCTCACCCCTGATTTGTGACTTTGCTTTAAGCATCAGCAGACAGTCATTTAACATGGAGAAGGAGGAGGAATCTTTTAGGGAACTTTGAGCAGCGGAAACAGTTTTGATGAAGCAACAGAAGTAATGACTGATAATTTTTGGCTGATTTTTATCATTCATTCATTCATTTTGTATTTTAGGAGTAGAGATGTTTCATTCGAAGCGCCAAACCATTTCTTTCACTCGATTTTTTTGTGGTTTCATTATTCTACCTGACCCTCAGTATCCCCCGCTGCCCCCCTCCTGCAGTACACAGGATGAATCTGCTTCAACTTTACGCCCTCATGCCACAGCTTATCAAAGGGGGCTGCTGCCCTCCACCTTGCCCTCAGCTGCCCCCTCTCCAACTCATCCACCAGTAGCCACCCAGGGGCCTACCCCTCCCCTTCTGCTGTCCATCTCAGATAACCAGGTGAGGACACAGAGCAGCAGGAGACGATAGCATCACGGAGTCGTCCAGCAGCTATTCAGGAAGCTACTGAGGAGAACACGCAACAGCTGCATACTTCCAACAACTGTAGTGAATAATCTAATATCTCTGTGACCTTCTGGAAGTGAAACTTACTGCAAGGATTTTTTTTTTTGCCTTTTAAACATTTCAAGGTAACATCATCAGGCCCTTCCAGACAGACTGGGGGACACACTCATGAAGATGCAGATGGATTCCCCAATGTTAGACCGCATATAGGTCTACACTCATTGGCTGATATATTAGGTGCACAAAACTGACATGCTCATATCTTCATTGAGCCCCATATAAATATACTGGGTGAGTCTGGGTTTGTTGTGGCAGGTTGTACAGACCGCAACCAGCAGCAAGACCCTCTAAAAAACATATTCAATTTGTGATCAGCTGCAACATTTTTTGGTTCTGCAAAATGTGCACCATGGCAGAGTGAGTTACACAACCTGCTAGTTGGAGCCAAAAAGTGGCAAAGCGGGCTGTACTTCCTAACATGTGAAAAGCACTTCATTGTGAGTTTTCTACCAGTCTGACTTTCTGTTGCTGCTGTTTGCTGGAGTGTCAACAACCGACTCGGGGGATTCCCACAGAGTGAACCAGCTGGTCAGGTCGACCAGCTCTGTCAGTATGATGAACCTGGATTCTCCAGAGGAGCAGGTGGTGAAAACAAATAGTGGGAGATATAGTATGTGTTACTATGAGTCATGTCATGACAAGCTATCCACGATAAGGAGCAGCTTCATGAGNATCTAGGATGTTAAAAATTCCCTGACTTTGCTGGTCTATAAGAGGGCCACATCAGTGCACATGATGCTGGCAAGCAATATGTCATCTATGGGATTAGGTAAATCAAAATTGCTGTTTTAAATCCGTTGCTACGATTGCAACTATTCTTTCTAGGGACACAACTAGAGCATCCTTCAGTCATTCGATCATTTTGACCATCTAGACATCTTGTAGCCAAGGAGACAAGCACCTTCAAAAACCGACCACAGAGAAGAAATGAAAGCCGGGCTCAAATGCATCACGGCACTGCTGGATGCCGAACCCCCTCCTGGCTTGTGATGCGCAAAAGTGTGATGTCTAAAAGTGTAAAATCCAAAGTGAAACCCCACCAACAAGCTTTCATTTAATAACAGAAGCAAAAGCATCGACACAAACAACAGACAGCCTGAAGCAACCAAGTAAGGAAGGACATCAAGTTTCATAGCAAATGCACAAGAGTCAGTGATTCTTCCTGCACTCTGTAACACCTACACATATAGCTCTCCTCGGTCTTTTTGTGTGTATTGTGAATGGTAAAATGATAAATGGACTGCATCCAACCAGGACTGGGCAAAGCACTTTAAAAAGCCTCTCATTCACCCACACACACTCACACACCGGTGGACAGGAGGAGCCAAGGATCCAATCAACAACCCCTTATCGTGTGTTTATGTATAATCCAGTTCCTTATTTTCATTTTTCTTCTGCTGCACTGTAAATAAAAGTCTTCCTTTCTTTAAATTATGACATGGTCAGTTAAATAATACAACATCATTTCTGTTATTGCAGTGATTTTTTACACAGTCAGGATTATTGTCTTATTGTCTTGTCTTGTTATCACATTATCAGCTGTTACAGAGCTATGTTGATTGATTCCTTAGTTGCTCTAGCACATTTATCCTCTCCCTCTCTCTGTTTTCAATCTCTGTTTCTCTAAACCAAGGGCTCCAAGGCGTCTCGGTGGGCTGACCCAGACCACTTCGCCCAGCGACAGACCTGCATGAACGCCTTCAGTCACTGGCTGGGTTTCATGCCCCTAGTGCACTCCCAGATGAGGCTGGACCCTGTGTTGTTCAGGGACCAGGTTTCCATCCTGAGGAAGAAATACAGGGACATTGAGAAGCTGTGAACGCACAAGGATACACACCAAATCATTGGCAGAGAGAGAGAGAAAGTAATAGAGGCTGGCCACGCGTGTGTGTGTGTTCTTGTGTTTCCTGGTCGAGAGGTCGTGACAAGAATACACACACTGAATGTGAACATTTGTGAGGCTATAAAAGATGCACTGGACATAAAAACGATAAAACACTGAGGTACGCATAAGGCATTTAACTGCGTATTTCTATGAAAAAAACCCACTGATTCTGTATGCGTGGTTGATAACAGCAAGTGACTGCATATCTGCCATCTGCGACAATACACATAAATATGAATGCATGGCTCCACATGCAACAAAGACCTGGACACATTCGAGACAGTCCTGAGCACAGACATACAGTATGTGTTGCATGGTTTGAACAAGACAACTGTACAAGGACCTAAAAACGTAATGTGTTTGAATAATAAAAAAAAAAAATCTAAGAGCTACTGTATGTTTATTGTGAAAGTTGGACTGTTGGCAGTAGAGGAGTATACAGTATAATGTTGGACAAAAGGCTGCAGAGATTTATGGATTGCAGGTTGTATTCATAAGTCAAAGGACGCACTCGGGGTTACGTATGTACAGTAAAGACACATTGTGGACAAACTGTAGCTTCTGGGTCGGGCCACATGTCAGCTGCTACCGCAAAACACCCAGAGACAATGGCAATATGCCTCTTGTATAGTACTGTAGATTTTCAGCAGCTGTCTGACAGTTCCTGTCTGTATGAAGAAAATAAAAAATAAAATAAAGAGATGTTATGTTATAAGACAAGAAACCAGGTCTCAACACCATTTCTTGCTTGCTTCCTTACTTTGTTTTGTATATACTGTACATATATATATAT
>NTHP01000568.1:144709-172628 GCA_003416845.1 Oplegnathus fasciatus | reverse complement strand
AGAGGACAATGATACCAAAAGTACAGTAACAAGGAAACTGGAAACTGGGTTCACAAAAGACTGTCAAATTAGTTTCTGACAGAAAGAAACAAAGTATCACCAGTGAAAGATCAACATTATGTCCCCATAAAAAGTACAGCACAAATCAATCAATCAATAAATATACACAGGGTCCACAAGAGTAATTGTAAAAAGATTTTAAAAAAATACATAACAGTTAAATACATTAATAGTTAGGCTAACACATTGGCCTCAGACAGCTAGTATAATGGCTAGCTTGGTTAGCGGTGGACTAATTACAGAAAAACTAAGTTAACAAATTACAAATCACCAATCACAAAACATCTGCAATAAAAACAGTATCTACAGATAATGTTACAACAAGAGCATTCAGAGAGTTGATAAAAGATACCTGTCAATATTTGTTTGGTCATATATCTGACAAAATCTGGAACATAACAATGTCAGTTAGTGCCTGTGTCCAAAGCTTTTTTTCCCCAGCTGAAAACGCCCATGTGGGAGCGCTTGAGAGGGCTCTGGACACGCAGCCTTTTTTGCAGCTATGATACAGTATATCTGCGGACGTATGTGTTGCAAGCATAGACTGTATATTATATTTATATAAAATATATGGTTGCAAGTATCTAATTTCGCAGATAGTTTGTGTTATCAACAAATACTGAATGTAAAAATGTTGGCACAAGGTAGAGTACTTGTTCTGGCCCTTGCTCTGGATGAAGGGAAGGCTGAAGCACGTAGGGAGGGAGGACGGACCCGCTGGTATATGTGGGTTCACGACAACGAAATGTTCCTCCAAGCCAGGGTTGCCAACTCTCACGCTTCTGGCGTGAGACTCACGCTTTCAGGTTCTGTCTCACGCTCTTACGCCACCAAGGCAAATGTCACACCAAATCATGCCACCACTGAAACTAGCTCTGCAAGTTGTCGCGGCGCTTGGTCGTGCACCTCCAAGATTTAAAAAATACGCTGGCCTCAGGTGGACACAAAACTGTAACTGCTATGGAACTCTGACCATAGTGGTTGCTATAGCAACATCACGTTCAGCTGAAACCAACTGCTTCTGACAGTATTCAGCTGTCAGTCTGTTGTACTTTTAAAAACCACACAGTCATATACAGTGTTTACATCAGTGTGGATTTTTTGAAACTGATAGCAAAGGTTTGTGATTTAACCTGCTGCTCACCAATGTTTTGTGCCAATTTTCAATCAGTGGGAGTCAATAGTGCGGAGACAAGGTCATGATCCCTCACTGGCTTCCCACTCAGAACACCGCAATTGGAACATACAACCAAGCTGAAGCTCTGCTGCAACGAACTGGACGTCTTTGCAGTGATACTGTTGGTGAGAGGGTTTTATTTATTCATCTGTGGTTACACAAGATGCTTGTTTGAACTTTCTTTCAACGTTTTTCAGTTTCAATCATGTGCTCACGGCAAGAATGTGTAGCAGACATCAGGCATGTGAGGGAAATGGTGTTATTTGTGTCACATGTAGGATGTGATGTATTTTGAGGCGCTTTTCTGAGCTTAGTGTTGAACAAGTCTTAACTTGTGCTGCACTGTGATTTACATCAGTGTGAACACAGCCTGAGAAACGACCACTACCTGGGCATCTGTTTTAGACTGGATGCAAGCGGAACAATTGCTGACCTTCTCTTGTCCTGTTTTATTTTCAACATCTTGTGACAAAATAATCTTGTAATTAATGTTGTATCGAAACAGTGCAAGAGCATGCAGTTCAGCCAAGCTTCCCCTAATAAATAAAAGTTCAGCAATTGCATCAATTTCAGACAGCAATGAGCAGATTTCATAAACATTATTACAGCCACATCTCTTTCATATACAGTATGGAGGGTTGTTCCCATAAAGGAGCCAATCAACCATCTTTCCATGAAGCTCCCTCATCCCCTCTGCCACTCTTCATTTGTCTTTCCTTTCATCTATCTTTCATTGATTTTTTTTCCCCATCTCACCTTTCCTCTCCTCCCTCCTCTCAGACACAATAATTATAATCACCTGATCTTACTTCCTAGTTTTCCCTGTACACCAGTCCTTCATCTAACCCCTTTTTTTCTTTTCAGGTTATCTCCCTTGTTCCCACTCTCACAACCAATAACCAGGATCTCTTCATCATCTGAAGGTTATCACAGCCTTTTCTCTTTTGACATGACGTGTGTCTCCAAACCAAGACCCACTAAGATCTCAGCAGAGCCATGAAGGGCTGCATTCCTTTCATGTAACATCTTTATATAATGTAAATAACGACATCAAAACTACAGACATGTCAACTGATTTGATAATATATTCAGCAAGAGTTATACAGTTACACAACATTTTGCATGATATTTCATTAATAAATAATGCTATACTCTTCATAATTAAAAAGGGCATTTTTACAACTAGTGAAATGCCTATTTCTCTTCATTTAGGCAGTTTAGTTTCTCATATGCTTTCATAAGCCACCACAGACTGAGGAAGAATTCACATGTACTGTAACTGTACATACAATGAATGCATATGCTGTATTTTTCATCAGGTTATATTTAGTTACATATGATTTTCTATAATGACCTCATTGTTTTTGACATCCCATTGTTGGTGTCCACTAACTCTACACCATTGTATCTGAAAGATATGATTACAGATGCATTTCAATACCAATTCGTTTCTAATCATCATCTTAAGGTAGCGCTGAAATGACGAATCTATTAGTCGATTGACAGAAAAAACATTTTGATAATTGATTAGTGTTTGAAGTCATTTCTCAAGCAGAAACACCATAACAGGTTTCCACTTTTTAAATATATATATATGTATATATGTATATATATATATATATTTTTAATTATTTAATCTTTATTTAATCAGGCAGTCTCATTGAGATTAAGATCTCTTTTCCAAGAGAGACCTGACAACAAGAAACATTCACAGAACACAATCAGCAACGCAGAAACAAAAAAGACAGTTACAAGAATCATAAAACACATCAGATAATAAAGCTTTAAAAGATATATAGTTGTCCACTGAATATCTTTGTGATTTGGACTGTTGATAAGAAGAAACAAACAATTGTGAAGGTGTCAGCTCGGGCTCTGGAAAATTATGAAGGGATTTTTTCACCATTCAGTGACATCTTAAACCAATAACATAAACAGATAAATCTATAATGAAAATAAACATCAGCGGCAGCCATAATCTCATGTACCAATCAATACATTTTATCATCTTTGGTCTGTCTAGCACTTTCCTACACACTACATTGCAATTCTAAATCAGCATGTTTGGTTATGATTTAGTCTAACTCTGATTTTTAGCACTAAAGTTCTTATTTATTCATCTAACCTTGATCACAATCTTCATCCAGAGTATTTGACTGTTTACCAACCTGTTTGTAGAAATGAAAATCTAGAGGTGGTTTAAATGTTTCTGTCTGATAACCAACTCAGTAAATTTATGTTCAAACACTTCTGATAGATGCTTGTTGAATCTCTACTCATACGCCCATCAAAATAAAGTGACACCATTTCACTGGATTTCAGTCAAATTTGTCTGTTTATGAGACCAGAATGGACCATTTTCCATCAAGAGTGAACTATTTTCCAAATACAATCATTCCCTCTTTTCTCACTGTGCACTCTCTTTTTCTACACAGTCTGGCAAACTACCAGAGCCAACAGATGATTTAGTGTGAGCTACAATGGCTTTCATTTCAGTTTGCTTTAGGGAATTCTCCTTTTGCTCTTATGATGCATTATTATGGTCCCTGCAGCCTGTAAAACATTGTGTGTGTATTTGTGTGTGTGTGTGTGTGTGAGAGAGAGAGACAGAGAGAGAGAGAGAGAGAGAGAGAGATCATAATGTACATATCATTATATGTATAACAATGGTGTTTAAGAGTTAAGAGTCCTCTTGAGACCAGTTGCAACACCACCACCTACTGTGGCTGTGAAAACCATGTTCCTGATGAATATTAAATAAGCCTTTGTGCATAAAGTATCACCAAATAGTTTCTGTTTCTATGCTTGTTTGATGACTGGCTCGTGCTGGCAGTTAAGGCAGTTAAATTCATCCACAACTTAAAACAGAGAGATATTCTTGGACGGACTAGCTGTAATGTTCTAAATGTGGCTTTTGCTGTGTGTGCTGTGTTCTTGAAAGGTGCCATTGGTCTCAGGCTCATCTTAGAACGGTGCTACAACAGTGTGACAACTTGAGTCCACCAAAAACATTTGGTTTGAATATCAAGCACTCAACCTTTAGGCTTAAAAAGCGGATCTCAAGCAACAAGTCATCATACAGAAAAGACAAAAGAAGTTGTTTGTCAGTGCCTTCCAAAATGATCAATATAACTTACAGAATTTATTAATAAGAGCATTTTCTAATCTGCCACGTTTGTGGTTTAAGTTTAGGCAACAAAAGCTACTTGGTAACGTTCAGGGAAAGCTCATGGTCATGGTTAAAAGAAGCCAACATTGTTTTTTCATGGGGGACAGGATGAAACTGCGACCTACGTTATCAAAATTAGACACTGTCCATGCCCAGCCATCCACCCCGACCTTCTCCCTAATGGGGAAGACCCACTGGGGGAGGAACAAAACGCGCAACACCGCCTCTGCTGCTGATTGCTCATTACTGTAGATGTGTCAACACTCAGTAGCAAACATTGTATAAATAAGCAACCTAGGACTGATTTTTTTGTATTTGCATGTCCAGATATCATGGCTTGTTTTTCATGTTTTTCTCTCTCTCATGGTGTCTGTCTATTTTCCTGTCTGAATTAGATTTCAACTAATGGCCTGATGAGGTTTCTGTTTGATGTGCAGTGAGTTTGGAGTTTTTTCGGAGTTCGAATTTTGATGTTTGAGTTTCCCTGTAAGGGCAGCACACTTTCTGCAGGTAAGTCACTGTTTTGCATTTGTGTGTGTGGTGGTAATAAACCAATAAAGGTGCACAAGTCGAGCCAAATAGCTTTGACTCATGCATATTTATTCTTCTATTATTCCTCTTTTGTCTGCCTCTGTTCCATCTGAATGCAATGTGAGTCAGTGAAGCACAGAGAAAAGGCCTCCTGTCTGTAAAGAGCTGTCAACAGGGAGTCCAGACCATAATAATATCTTGCAGGCTGTTTCTCTGCAGCAGACGCCGACTTTTTATCTTTTGAGGGCGACACACACACAAAGCCCTCCTCTCTGTAAGAGCATGTTAAAGGGCCTTGTCTCCACTGTGATCAATACAGGTCAGTGTTAGTCATTGGATGTGATCATCCATGGGTTCCCTCAGGAGGAAACTATACCGCTTCACTTCTTCCTGGTTGTACTTATTGGACAGTGAACATGGATCCTTGTTCCTGCTGATGTCAGAGGAAGTCAGGCAGCACAAAAAAACATGAAAAAATAAATCTGGCAGAGGGAGAGTAAAAGGGACAGAAGGATTTTAAGTGACGTAAAACAGTGAAATCTAGATATCCCCGGGAACCCATGAAGACGTCTCTGACCAAATGATCAGCGGTTTTGTTTCACTGTTGGGTAAACCATATTTGAGGATATTTAAAGGACTGTTCTCAAGGCCCCTTTACAAGGAGAGCAAATTATAGATCACATGTCGTTTAAGCACTGAATGTAACAATACACATACATGGCCAAATTTAACAGAAGAGCTGTATTTATCTTATTGGCTCCAAGGCAGATTTATCCTGTTTTAGCCTGCAATACGACAGGTTCAGCCAATCACAACAAGCAATGTCAGACATGCCAACAGCTACATGGCAACGTGCAGTAAAAACAACGGCAGAATATCTTATTGTTTAAATCTGGCAGCAGTCGGCACTGTCTGAGGGGACGTCAACGTATGAAATAGACCTCAGAGTCTATTACTGTAGCTCTTGGTTAGGAAGAGGCCACAGAATGCGGCTGAACTGAACTTTTAAATCAAAGCAGACATACGAGGTGAATTTGAAAAAACACAAACAGTTTGTGTTTCTTGTTGTTATACTAATTTTGGCCACAAGAGGCTGAAGTTCACCACTACCCCATGTTCTAGCATTCATGTTTTCTTCCAGTTGAGTTGTAAACAAAATTGACTTGACTTGATATAAACTAAGGAATAAGTCTTTTTTTTTTTAAAGATTATTTTTTGGGTCATTTTGCCTTTATTGGATTGTGAAAGCTGACAAGACGGAAGGGGCGAGAGAGAGAGGATAACAAGCAGCAAAGGGCCCAGGGTTGGAATCGCTGCAAAAAGAATTAAGCTTCAGTAGCATGCACTCTACCCAGTGAGCTACCAGGAACCACATACCAAACAGGTCTTGACATGTAAAAGTCACTGTTATTAAAAAATATAGTGTTAGAGGGAACTAGTTAGTTGTTATTTCGTTGTTAGAATATATTAAAATATATGTTGCCCAGTGGTANGAGAAGCACTGTCGACATGACAGTAATGTTGCGTAACGTGCAATTCAGTCCTATTTAGAACATGGATTAGTGCTGCACTTCAGCCTCCTGTGGCCAAAATTAATATTACAACAAGAAACACTTAAAAAACGCCTTAAAAAATAGTTTTTTTCACTTGCTTCTCAGGGCTTCCGTAGTTGCTCTTCCAACGCTGAGAAAACTAAAATCCAGGAATCATGCTATAATCTAACAAATACAGTATTCAAAGACNGACAACAAAAAAATTAGACTGCAGAACGTGAACTCATTAATTATCTGCAGCTTGTTTTTCAAAATCAAGGTTCAATTATGGTGAGAAATCCAGGTAGTCAGGGAAGTCATAGTAATCATTTAAAGGCCACAAGACAATATTCAACCATTATTACCATAAACTTCAAAATAAAAAACGGTCAAACGGTTTTTATGTTATAATTTACAACTGAATCCCTCAGTTTCAGTGTTTAGTTTTTTGACTAAATGACTTACTGCCTCAAAAAAACCACAAGAATCCCGAAACCAGGACCATGAAAATAAGACACAGGATTTAAGAATATACTTAAGTAGTTCGTAATGGGTAAATTTCTGGTTTCACTTTTGTAATTTTGCAAACAGACTAAGCAAACATGTATATGTCTGACATTAAGATGTGGAAAAAAGGAGATAATTAATGAGTGGCTTGAGTGACTCCATCATATATGTCTGCAGTACAGAGGGGGACTGTAACATCCGTACATCCATCTCGTTTTCCCATCAGTCCATTTGACTCAATCAATCCTGACAGCCGGCCTCTCCTCTCCTTTCATCTCTCACTCTCTCTCTCTTTATTTTTTTTTTTTAAGCCGTCAGCATCCATCTCATTCGTTACGGCTCTATTATGCAGTGCTGCCTCAATAAAATAAAAAAACGCATGAATAAATCATAACCAGCCCCAATCTCTCTGATTCATAGAGTTTGGATAATTATTCAGTTTTCCATGAGAGAGCACTCATTGATTTGCCGTGACCCTGAAGAGTTTCCAAGGTTATGGAATGGGAAATTGATCAGCGGCGAGCGATGATGGAGAGAGGAACGAACTCGCAGAATATCCAAATATTCAAATCTCTCTCTCTCTTTCTCTCTATCTCTCTCTTCTCTCGCTCCTCAAATATCCGTGGCCAAATGGACTTATAATTGGAAGTCAGGAGGCCCAGAAATACTCCTCACCTTCTTTCTGAGTCGTCTAGATATTAGTTCTGCTGAGTTACAGGGTTGATATGAGCACATGGGGAGAAGATGAGGGAAAGAGAAAGTCATTAGGAGGAGCCTGTTGCTAGTATTTGTGAGGGACTTTCTCATCCTGTCATTTTTTTCCCTCTTTTCTTCTTTCTCAGTTGTACTTTCTCTTTTTCACTCACACAAACACACATTCAGTCGTCCATCTTTTCCCCTCTTCCAACAATGTTTCTCATTATAGCCTGTCTCCTCACATTTGTCATATTGGGCAGTCACCCGTGATTATATCATAGGGTACTGTGTGTGCGTGTGTGTGTGTGTGTGTGTTCAGTGGTTTCAGAGCACCCCTGTGAGATTCCTCACACATGTCCACACACACACACACACACACACATACACACACACACACACACACAGAGACTGACAGGGAGTCAGAAAGTCCGATTTGCTACAGAGTTCTTATTTCTTCCTCGTGGGTGTTGAGAGTCCCCCATTGTCCGAATTGAATAGGACATGTGTCTGGATCTATGAATCCTATTATGAAGGAAGTGAAAAATAGGGGGAAGGAGGGGAAAAAGGAGGATGGGAAGATGGATTTTAAAAGGAGCGGCAGACGACACAGACACTGTCCTCACCAGACAAGCATTGGTCATTGTTCAAATGCTAAAAATGGCCTGTGGCCAAGTTTTCCTGACAAAAGACTTGTCGTGACTGTGTGAATAATAACAGAAGTATAGTGTGATGTTGTTGTACCGCAAAAAGTCTGAAAATGAGTCCAGGCCAAACACAAAGAGAATTTTCCTCTTAGATCATTCATGTGAATTTGACTGCTGGACTGTTTGTTAAGTCTGTGTTATTCGTCCCAGACAGCCACTGCACCGACTGTACAGATGTTAGTTGTAGCTAGCTGGCAACGACTGTAATTTCCTCCACTCTCTTATTTTTCCTCTTTTTACTGTAAATTTATGTAGGGGTTTTTTTTGTTCAAGTTGAAATATTTTTCAATTTGCACAGCGTAAAGCAAATTTGCAACATCTTAAGTCTTTGCATTGACTTTGTCTGCAATCACAGCATGTCTAAAACGCACTCGTATTGTGTCTGACCATATCTTTAGAGAGGAGATCAGTTGGTAAGGCTTAAAATTAGGTTAATATACAACCAATTGCATTTAAAAAATTACATTTTGTAGGTTTTTTACATGTCGTAGAAAATGTATTAAAAAAAATAATCGGCATAATGAGAAAATGCTAATATTGAACATATCTGCAACATCTATCTACAAAAAATGCCCAACAAAAAACAACAAAATATCAACATAATTCATTTGTTTTTGTTTTCCCTAACTTTAACAAAGGGTTTTTATTAATAAACCTGACAAAATGTGGAATGTAGGACGTGGTGTCTTGTGCTTTGTAGGTCTAATTGTCCATCCGACCACATTCCCATAAATTCTGTGCAGTATAAGGACTCACACCCATGGACTATATCTCCTCCAAAATGCAGTTGGCAAAGCAAATTAGTAGTGTTATTTGACAGGGTTATAATCACAATGTTTAAACTGTTTAAACTTAAGTAGTTATGCAGCGATCAAACTACACAACATGTATGTCTTTTGAGATGGTCACTCTGTCAGAACAGGGTGAATGACTCGGCCGCTTGAACCCAAACCAATCATAACTAACGACTCTCATGATTTACTTCATTAGGCACGTTATTGGGTTTATATTGTGTACTCTGATCCAGGCATCAACCAGACCTTAACAATGGGACTGGCAGCTCAGAAAACTTTCATATGAGTTGTTTTGGGATTTTGTTGCATAAGTATGAGGACTACAAGTATCAGCATGATGGGCAGACAAAGCAGGAATGACAGACACATACTCATAAAGGATTTTCATGCCACCATGCTAATATTTTACATTGATGCTTTGGTAAAATTGTGCTTTACTTTCATGTCAGTAAAGTACCTTAAATTGAAATTGAATACAGGAGAATTCAGAGCAAAAAAGCCCCAGCAGGACAAAATGATGATGTATAGAAGAGAATTATCCCTCCAGAGAGACGTCGTCTGCCATTTCTGCACCACTTCATCTCTGAAATCAGAGAGAAATGTGAAGCACAAGGCCGAGTTAGGTTTTCTGTGGATCTGTGAACACTAGAGATGCAGTGCAACAACTTATACAGCATGTGAATGGTGTAAAGAAAATTAGGGCTTGGCAATACAATGTGATATGAGGTATAGGTATAAGTCTGCACTATAAGACTCTGTGATATAGATATAGATCCCATTTTTCACAAGTTGAAATAGAAAATCCAAGAATTTTTCAGAATTTTTAACGTACACAATAGGTATATTTCTCTCAAATTTTGTTCACAATTTTGTTTAAATCTGTGTTAATGAGCACTTCTCCTTTGCTAAGATAATCCATCCACCTGACAGGTGTGGCATATCAGGATGCTGATCAAACGGTATGATTAGTACACAAGTGTGCCTTGGGCTGATCACAAATAAAAGGCCACTCTAAAATGTGTAGTATTTTTGTTCAGTGTAACTATCTGCGTAGTTACTCTGGTGCGTGAGTTGTCAATAATCCAGTGCTCCTTTTTGATTGGCACACCTGCTCCTGAACGCGTCACACACCTGCAGCTCAGCGGAGCGAGCAGCGGACACGGAGGAAATGGTAAGTTTAGAGTAATTGTACAAAGGTCCCAATATAATATTGCGCTGTAAAGTTTACTGACATAATGTTTGCACATGTATCGCAGCAAAAGCTAGCTTACGCTGCAATGCGCTGGAACTTGTTAGTGTTATGCCAAGTGCTTTTTTTCCCTGAATGACGTCACCGCTGTGGCTTCACGCGTTCTCATAGGCGGGCTGGGCAGAGGCACGATGGGAGTAACACTACTGCGCATATTCAGTGGGCCGCATACCCCAGAAGTCAACCCGGACTCTAGAAACTTTTTTAGCGCATGCACCAGGCAATTCTATTGGATTGAATAGGCGCCATCTTGGAATCCGGTATCCAGATAATATAATACATCCATGGCTGCTACCTTTACTACAAAATCATCATTTACACACCGGGGACGGTTGTATTCCTGCTATTAATGTGCAGTTGTGCACATCAATATATTTCTTTCCATCTGATGTTTTTATTGTTAGTAGGACTTTTTGTCCCACAGGACGTGAATATTATGCTGCGACAAAGCGACGGATTATATTATATTTCGGAAAAAGGCTTTCTCATCTTTCTTACCGCAAGTATTGATAGAGAGAGCATGACTGAGACAGAGAGCGCAAGAGAGAGACTGAACTTATGATTTAACCATGCCATGCCTGATGCGCTCCATGAGCTGTTGTGTTCTCTGGTGTTGTTAAAGACTTTATGCTTAATATTATTTCACATTTTAATATAATAGAGAATTCAAACTGTCCCACCGACATGGTAAAATCTGTCCGGACCAGCCGTGATGGAGCTTCAGCCCTGAATGGTGCGGTGGGGTTTCAAGTTGGCATTGTTAGTTCATCTTGAACTCAATTAACATTTTCATCTTCTGTCATTTCTTTGCAGTGGCTGAAGAAAGAAGGTAGGATATGTCATCTTCTTTAGATTCTTCATATCGACAGTTAAACCAGTTGCGTACATGCTCGACTGTACCTATAGAAATCAAAACAATAATGTGTGACAGTATTTCATTTCTTACAAATAGAGTACAGATAGTTAAAGTGAAATAGACATACTCAACTTCCATTGGTATTAACTCAGGAGCACCCCAGGGTTGGGTGAGCTCACCTCTACGCTTTACTCTTTATACAGACAACTGTTAAACTGACATTCCAAATACATTTATATTGAAATTTTCAGATGATACTGCACTGTTGTCTTTGTTAGGCACTGAAGATGATCAGTATTGTACAGATAGATTAGTGGAGTGGTGTGAAAAGAATCACTTTTTATTCATCCAAAGAAGACACAAGAAATAATTTTTGGTCTTCCAGTGAACTGGGGTCCTCCACCAGTTACTGTCCAAAACACACAGATTGAACAAGTTTCCTCCTATAAATATTTGGGCATCTATGTGGTGCTGCTTTATCATGGAGTGCACGTATAGATTATATCTATAGCAAGGTACAACAACACATTTACTTTCTTAAGAGACTGAGGTCATTTGGAGCAAACAAACAGATGTTGTTATTGTTTTTCCAGTCTATAATACAGTGTTATGCAGTATGGAATCAGTGCACGGTACAGTTGTCTCTCTGTTCAGATTAAAGCTGACTGCTACGTATCTGCTCAAAGACTGTGGGTCAAATGCTTGAGTCTAGTTTTCGAACTGCATATACTAAAAGAATGTTGTCTCTGGCAGGTAATATTACNTCCGACCCCTCTCATATTTTATTTTGAAGAATATCAGCTTATTAAAAAAATCAGGGATTTGGCTGCACAATGGTGAACATTTTTAAACATTTATTTTGCCGGCTCAAAGTCGTCACTTGTGTCGTCTCCAGAAACTCAGAACACATCATGATGTGTGTGAGAACCGTTGCGGGAAGGCGTACACAAGGAGGTTAAACGACGAGAGGGAGAGGACCTTGTTTTTACATCGTAGCCTGAATACAACGCTTAGTTGTACTACACCTTTTAATGTACATTAGAGTGACAGTCCCTGTCATTATGTGCTTTTGTCTGTGTCTCATTAGTAAACATTCTGTCTCAGTAAGTATGGCTTCAGTTGCAGTGTCAGTCTTACTGTAGCTCTGTAAAAAAATGTTTTGCAGTCTTCCATTCACCTTTCAACATTACAAAGACCCAAAACACTGCGGTACTTTGAGCTGAAGGAGAGGGGGTTGTGTTGCCTGTGATGTGCTGGTCTTTTCCAGTGTGCAGGGCACTGCCTGTCAGCAGTAAGATCGCAAATTGGCTATGTTATGACATGCAGTAGAGGGCCTGGGTTGGAATCGAACCCAGGCTGCTGCACTCCATCTAGTATGTGGTATACGCTCGACATAGTGAGCCACAGGGGCCCCAAGAAAAATCTTTTAATAGGCTGCCTGACGATTTTTATGATGCTGAAGTTAGCTTCTGATTCGGCAGTTAAGGGGAAAGTTAAGGGAAACTTAACTTAGTGCTGAGCAACCGATCCTCTGTTTTTTGCACCTCTTACTGTTGTGAAAGCATGTTAGACATTTTAGAGAACGGTTTAGGCCCAAACCTGCCTGACTTTCAAATTTGTGAAACCTTTATTCTATTTATGAAAATGCAAGAAAGGGAGATTTCACTGCTTTTTTTTCACCTCTAGACCACATTGGACCAGGTCCAGATGAAAAACCACTATACTTAGACTGGTCAAATCTGGACTATATTATCCCAGAAGAGCCAGAGATTCTTTAAAATACAGTTTCAGATTTGTGAAAGAGAAATTTATTTTTTTCACATCTAGACCACATTGGACCTAGAGTTAGGCTTAGGTATTATTGGTTACCGGCTATTGGTCTAACTGTGAAAAAAGCAGTAAAATCCTCCCTTTTTGCATTCTCACAAATGGAATAAAAGTCTCACAAACAGAATAAAGGTTTCACAAATTTGACAGTGGGTTTCATACAGCGTTGAAGGGATATTTCGGATTTTTTGAAGTGGGGTTGTATGAGGTACTTATCCATCGTCAGCGTATTACCTACAGTAGATGGTGGTCAGCACGCTCCCAGTTTGGAGAGCCAGCCAGAGTACACTGCACGGAAGCTAAGCCACGTACAGCTGTGGATGGGGTCAGCAGCAAAACCTTTTAGCCACCTAAAAAATGTCCACCTAAAAGTTTATGTGTACGCTATATTTAGAACATTTTCACCACTTTACCTTGCCATCAGACAGCCTTTTCCTTTGGCACTACTACTTCTCAACCGTAGAACTTCCGTATTCCTTTTTTAGGTGGCTTAAATACGTTTTGCTGCTGACCCCGTCCACAGCAGTATATAGCTTAGCTTCCGTGCTGTGTACTCCGGCTGGCTCTCCAAACAGGGAGCGCGCCGACCACCATCTACTACACTGACTATGGATAAGTACATCATACAATCCCACTTCAAAAAAGCCGAAATATCCCTTTAAGGCTTTACCTAAAATGTCTAACATGCTTTCACAACATTAAGAAGTGCAAAAAACGGAGGATCAGTCGCTCAGCATGTAAGTTACCCTTAACTTTCCCCTTAATTGCCAAATCAGAAGCTAACTTAAGCATCGTATGATTTGTACTGTTTCACTTGTTCTGGTTGAGAAAAGTGAGCGTGGTGGTGTACAGCAAAGGTTTGGTTAGCATTGTGCTGACTGAATGTGCTCGACAGGCTAGTGTTTAGCATGGTCTTTCCACCCTGAAAGGAAATGTAAGCACAAGATTCTGGTGAGAGATTTAGTGTGAAAACAACTTTTTCTATTCCATCTTAGGAAAACAAAATCACGTTGTGATTTCCAACCTGCACTTTACTAGTCAAGGAGGTGATTACATAATAAATTAGAAACTGATTAGTCAATTCCCAGCACTAGTTTACTTGCAAAACGCAAAAACAAATCATTCCCTTGTTTACAGTTGAAGTTGATATATTTTGCTGACCAAATAAAAATGACTAAGACTATTTATTTGACTATTTATAGACAGTTTTGGTGAGTTTTATTTTGTTTCTGTTGAGTTTGAATGAAGTGTGCTTTATGATGATGATGATGATGATTTCTGGTTAGGGGGACTTTGAGGCCACTCTCATTCCCGGGTCGCCAAATACCGACGCTGTCGCTAACATGCACGCGCTGCCGTCCCCGCTTCAAAACAAAGAACTCCACTCCACTATATCTTCACACATCAAATAGGTGTTTGCTGTTATATGAATGTTCTGAATGTCATATTTAAAACCTTAAGTAGAGTAGCCTACCTTACTAAGAGCCATTCACACTGCCATTCATCTTCAAAAGGTGTCGGAAAACACTCAATGAGACATGAAAGCTGCTGGGCAAAGGAAATTCACCCATGAAAAAATCCCATTTTCAATTTACATGAAAATGAGGGATAAAATAGCCATTATTATTATTTACCATTAGAAAAAAACTACAGTTCTATTTTACTCCAGACTGGAATATATTAGTAACAGTGTCTGTAAACTGTAGCTTGACACTTGAGTTTTCTGAGATGTTTAAAACTACCCTAAACAACACAACAACTCAGTTAATATGAGTGTGCCACCACATCTCTATTGTCAGCCTGTGGGAAACACTGAAGCATGTCCAGTCAGAGCCACCCAGAGATGTTTTGGTAAGGTCCAGCCTTGCCTTTTGGCTATTAAAGAAAAAATGTTTTAACCCCAGCCCACTGACTTTGATTCTAGACTGTGAGTGCCTTTTTCATGTCAGATTGTGGGACCCAGCAGGTGTGGATAAACTTATTTTGTTAAAAATGTTTTGGAAAACTGTGAACGTGTGATGGATATACTGCCTGACGCAAAATGGATTTTATAAAATTGGTATAGAAAAAAGTGTGGTTCGGAAACTGGTATGGAAGTCGAAGTATCGGTACTGGTACCGGTATCGAACATTTTTCAACGATACCCAGCCCTACGTATATATTATCTCAACTAATTTTCCCCGGACAAAAAGCCTTTTTCTTGGAAAGTTTTGAAGATGCTACCAAATATCCTCACGGTTATTTAGTCCTTGACCTGACCTCTACCTGCCCAGAAACATACAGACTAAGATTGGGAGTACTATCCCATCAGTGGCCGGTCGTCTACCTACCTAAAACGAAACCCTAACCCAGCATGTCGGTGCGTTTAAAAAGGAACGCTCCTTTATTGCAAGCTTTGTGTCCCGCTACGCCTCGAAAACATAAAGATAGTCTCAACCATTGCTCCTCAGACTTTCTTTAGTCTCTATGCGAGCTCTCTTTAAAACTTTTAAAAGGAAACGTTCCCCTGATGTCAGCTCAATATAAAAAAACTCAAAAGACAAAAGAAAATTATCAGACTGCTGGCCGACAAGAAAACCAGCCTAAAAACCAAACACCGGGCTCTGAGGAAACAATCCGGAGGGTTTCTTTTACCTCTGCTTTCAGCGGCCATTCCCATCTTTGGACAGCTTCTAAGAGGACTCATTAGAAAATAGTCATGAGCCAAAAGATGTTTTTGGTGTCCCCTCATCAGTTAAACTGTCTGAGTCAGATGGTAGCCTCTGCTCCCCACGGTGGGGAAATGATGAGGTGTACAGCCGAAAATGATTTGGATGTAAAAATGAGGGCTATATTAGACGAACCCGGGTTGAGCGCTTGTGAAAGAATTAAAAAACACAACGCTCTGCTGCATACATACCTCGACCTGATCCAGCAAGGGGAGAAGGAGGAACGTCATATTACTCTGACTCTGCCTAAAGCACCAGTTTCCAAAATTGTGCATTCACGATTTTGGAAACGAGTGCTTGACATGCATGAAGATGAGGTAACAAATGTTGTCCGGAAAGAGAAAAGCATACTGGAATTAAGGGAACACCTCTTCAATAAGCATGGGCATGATGTCACGAAACATGAATATATCAGACAAAAGTTGCGTGAGACAGAGCAACCAGTTCTCCAAGGAAAGAAAAATGGCAAGTTGAAGACGGCATCAGATTTCTTTGTACTGGCTAATTTCCCTAATGTGACAGAAGCAGTTAAGAATGGCTTGGCTTGAATGAGGAAACAAACGCGTATAAAACACCATCTTTGACATTGAAAATAGGCCACAACCTCAAGAAAATAGCAAATATTGTTGAGTGTGAAGCAGTGATCTCAGGTGATGAGAATACCATTCACAATGCGCTGGTGTTTAAACAAATCTGTGACACTACATGAAAAGAGTGTATGTCATCCCAGGCCCTCAGGAATTTGAGTGAGGCAAAATGGAATGCTCCACAACTACTTCCCTTTGCTGAAGATGTGAGAAAAATGCACAAGTATCTCATCATACAAAGGAAGGAGTGCCAAACAAAACTCGAAGAAGAACCAAGCAAGAAGCACTGGGCAGAACTTGCAAAAATGACACTTTGTGAGGTGATCATTTTTAATTGCCAAAGAGAAGAAGTATCCAAGATGTCCCTTAATGCTTTTACATTGAGAGATACCTCGTTGACTCATCCAGATGTAGAGCTTGCTTTGTCTGACCTTGAGAAGAAGCTTTGTAAGCACTTCCAGTGAATAGAGAGAAAAGGCAAACGTGGACGAAAGGTCCTCACACCTAATACGCTGGCATCGATGAAGTTACTGTGATGCGTCATGTTTGGGAGACCACAAGCACTCAGTCACTTCAGAGGATCAGATGTTATTCATCAGATTGCTCGCAGCTGTGAAGAAGCATTATCGTCGACTAAACTGAGAAAGCACAAGGCCACTATGTCCAAGATCCTCAACTTAAAGGACAATGAAAATGAAAACCTGTGTAAATAACTAAATACATTTACTTCTCTACTCCTCTCTCACTGAAGATGAGGATGACATGACTGTGAAGGATGCTACACCTTCATCTTCACCTTCATCTTCACAATCATCAGGTATCAAGGCAACTATTGAGAGGGAATAATAGTAAAACTAGAAAAATTTCAGCATGCTTATTGAAATTTGAGCGTTCCAGTTGCTGGTATGTTTCAGGGCAGTTGCGCTGGTGTTCTAGGCGATTGCTATGGTGTTGTGGTTGCTTACTAGGGTGTTGCTAGGTGGTTGCTATTGTGTTTGAGATGGTTGCTAGGTCGGTTCTAGGCGGTTGCTAAGGGGTTCCTAGGGTGTTTTATAGGCAGTTGCTATGGTGTTGTAGGTGGTTGCTAGGCGGTTGCTATGGTGTTGGGGTTAACATAAGGGCATTAGCAGATAATAATGAGATATATACAAGATGATAATATATGATAGATTTCACATACAAGGAATTTGTCTTGGTGTTTTGGTGCGTAACAGTATACATAGTATGGGGGGGGCAGCCTCAGGGTCCTGGAGGCATACAGGTCCTGGAGGGATGGCAGATTGCAGCCAATCACCTTCTCTGCAGAGCGAATGGTATGCTTCAGCCTGCCCTTGTCCTTGGCAGTGGCAGCAGCGTACCAGATGGTGATGGAGAAGGTGAGGATGGACTCAACGATGATGGTGTAGAAGTGCACCGTCATTGTCTTTGGCTTTGCTGAAGCAAGCACACAAATGACTGCTTTCACTGTGTTGAACACTCATTTACTGAAAGAGAGCTACTATGTTTACAGACAAATCAGGTGTGAAAAAGAAATCCACTACTAAAGTTGGACGAAACAATGATCCACATCTAGCCAAAGATAATAATATTTCTAGTAATTGGAAAGAAAAGGTGAGGATTATGGAAATTTCTGAAAAATTTTCACTTGTAAAGAAAGAGTACACAGTCCAGTGCCATTGCTAGCCTTTTGCATGGCTTTGTTGCTTATATCATTTTTATTTCCAGTGACTTTCCATAATACAGTTTCCTTAAAATATCAAGGGAAAGTTTATTCTGTGGGTACCAACAGAAAGTAGAGATTGCATATATTGAGAGTCCTTTCTTCTCAGTTTTGCTCATGTGTTTTAATAGGTAGATTGGATGAAAAGATGCCGCAGGTCGGGGAACTACATAGTAACACCCTAACAACCACCTAGTGTGTCCTAGCAACCCAGGAATCCCATCAAGGGAACCATTTACACTAAAGCAACCACCTAGTACATCATGGCAAAAACATAGAAACCTCCAACTACCTCTTACAGCCTAGCGATAAGATTGACTAATTGCTCGATTAGTAGTACTACAACTGCTGCAACTACTTCTGCACTTCTGCTATTACTGTTAATACTGATACGAGTATAAGTGTTGGTAAACCTCGTCTTCGTTCATACTTTTGCAATTGCCACCTATATTTCTACTGCTATTTCTATTTCTGGTATTACTGACACTGTTGCTCCAAATACTTCTGCTTGTGCTACTACAGGTTGTTCTACTAGTACTTTTAGTATTGTGCGTAGTGCTACTACGGCCAGGAACTGTTGTCATTATAGTGTCATTACGAGCCGGTCATGTCACACCGCACGTTAACTTTATGTTCCTCTTTTTGAAGAACATTAAGTTACTGTCTCATTTTATTCAGGGTCATCACATACCAAGAGAAAGAAGTGGACCTAAGAAGAAATCCAGGCTGTGGAGAAAACGCTCATGGACTACATCAGCTCTGAGAAGGTTCCTGGGAAAGCCCAGTGTCTCGAGTGCATTGAGACTTCACCAATAGCACTTCAAGGGAGGAGTTAGGAGGGAGTTAAATTTTATGTAAAAAACTGCATTGACACTTGAAAGCGAGACTCTCAAACAAAGGTAAGCTTTGACATTTATGGACTATTGCTGTCAAATGGAAGAAAAAACAGGTACAATTTATGCTGGAGTTCTAAATTTTGCCTGTTCTCTATGAGTTATGTTTGGCATTTCTTTTATTCTTTGTTTGATAGTTGAATGTTTTTATTTGCATAACAGCAATAGAGTGGTATTACATTACTTTGGAATATATATATGCACTGTGATTCATGCATATAAATATTTTTTGCATTTTTTATTTGAAACTGTTACATTACACTGGAAATTAAAATATTACAGCCTCTAATATGACTGCACTGTATAATATAAATGTTTAAGTACATAACAGTTTCTTGGAAGCGCTGATTTTTCAATTGAAATAGTAATAGTATTGAAATATTAATGTTGAGAGCTTTACACTTGTGATACTGTGATATTCAAGTACAGTATTTGTTTATATCTATATCTATACATATATATATATACATATATATATATATATATATATATATATATATATATATATGAAAGATATCTTTGAGAGACTTTGGTGAAATAAAAGTCTTTGCACGTTTTTTATTTGAAACTGTTTTTTGGAACACAGTTGAACAATGTTTAGAGAATTACAGTTGTGGCACTGTGATATTGAAGTACAGTATCGTGCAGCCCTGTGCCATGCACGTAACTTGGGTGAAATAAAGTTGTGGTTTAAACATTTTTATTGAGAGTGGAGTCCAGTATGCACGGATTATTAGTCAATATACAAATACAAGAGTTAATGGTGAATATAAAATTAATTAATTAAATAATTAACAAAAATACAAATATATAATACAGAACCATTCTCTTAAATACAGCTCTTTGATTCTAAAAACGTACCCTCCATTGCTTACCTTATACAGGCTTGGAAGTGAATGTAAATAAATCCTCTACAGACAAATGTGTAACAGTGACACCTGGTTGTGTTTTGTAATAAGACACAATAGGAGGGACCCCACCAGGATAGAAACATAAGCTTTCTAGCTCTGAGAAATTTTGATACTGAAGTTGATTTTTGGGATCCCAGGATCCCTCAAAACTTTTGTTAGTCAAAACCATGCCTTTATTTCATTTAGAAATGAGTGTCCTCACGTGTAACCTCCTGGCCGATGTCCTCACGATGTAGCAAAAACAAGTGTATGTGTGTGTTTGACAAATAGACATGTGTACACAGAGTTCCCAGTGGGCTAAGTGTCAGGAAATGAGATCTGGATCAGGAGGGGAGGAAGTTGAATTCTAAAATAAGAAAAACAAATCAACACCACTGAAACAATCTGGTGTGTGTGTGTGTGTGTGTGTGTGTGTGTGTGGAACAAGTGTAAATGAAATGATCTGCACACTTTGTAATTGCTTTCTACCCAGCAAGGCTGCCATTCATCTCATGATTGAGAGACATGGACAAAGAAAGAGACAAAGAGCAACATACCAAAGGAAATTCAGTGAGACTTGGAAGTCTGAAAACTAGGTAGTATCATTTTATAAATGCTCCAGTTGAGGTGCTTTCATAGCGTAAGACTGACAGAACAGTTTCACAGGGTGGAAGAGCCATAAATAGGCTTTGATGACATGATCGATACAACTGAAGCAGTGAGAGTTTCTATCAATATAAATACTTTCCCACTTTTTACTGAGTGGAAGTAAACGTGTCATCCCTGCTGTGCGCCTCATCAAGTAGATTAACAGAAGTACCAGTCCAAGTAATACAGATAATTATTATTAGTATTAAGCAGTGGTGGAAAGTAACTAAGGACATTTACGCAAAATGCTGTATTTAAGTACAGTTTTAAGGTACTTGTACTTTACTTGAGTATTTCGGCTACTTTATAATTCTACTCCACTACATGTCAGAGGAAGTTACTTGTTACTCTGTTTGCTCTAATTATTCAGAGAAAATATAAAAAATATGATATTATTATATCTATAAGACTTTATTGATCCCCAGAGGGAAATTGACAAGCAGTAAATAAAATAATATATCTAAAATATACTGTATGTAAATACATTTAAATTAGCCTAAAAGAGTAATTTCCTTGAAGCCAAAGTTTAATTCAAACCCAAGTAAATATTGATGACTTTCTTCTCCATATATGTTGAATTGTTCAGTATGTTTACGTTTGGACAAATTCCACATTTTGCATGTTCAGCTGACCTGATTCTTTCCAAGAAACGTCTGGGAAATAATTCAGAAATTGTGTAACCAAAGATTCTTCATCATAAATTTTTCAGTTAGTATTTGATGTAATTACCTCCTTAAATTTCCTTATGGTTTTGTACATTTGTGTTTAAAAGTGTGTGTATCAATTTTCCTTTTTGAAGTTGTCACATTTAATGTCATGAAATTTTAAGAGGTTAGATTGGCACTTATAATGCCAGATAGGGAGAAAAACACGTAACTCAACACGACAGGAACCGTCACTGGCAAAGAAAAACACCACTTTTGTTTTCAAGCATTAAGAATTCCCTTCTTAATTCACAGGCTATGGGAAAACTGGTTAAGATATCTGGCTCAATCCAATATTACGACTCATTTATCATGGAAAAAAAACACTTATTTTTCATTCTCCGTGCATCCTCAAACGTCATGGGTGAATTACTGTCAGAATGATTATTTCTCCCTGTATTAGAATTAAACATTACTTAATCAGACAGTGTAGCTGGTGGCGGTAGCTTCGTGGGCGAACTGTTTTACCTGCAGCTGAAACATTCTGCTCAGTTGTTTACTCATTGATGTGGCTTTCAGGTACATGTAAAGGACCTTATGACCAGTAGCTGCTTCTCCTCATGCATGTAAACATTTATACGATCCCTGGTAGGTTTAAAGCGAGGTTTAATGGTTTGGAGGAGGTGAATCTGTTCTTGGAAATGTTTTAAAGATGTTGTGAATTGCCAACAAGGTCAGAGTGACTAATAGGGTTGGTGACACTCAAGAGAAAGACAGAATCAGAGGTGAAGAGAGACAAAGAGAACAGACACATTTTCAACCTTTACAGACAGTTACACTGTCAGCACTCCCTCTTCAATGGAACGACAGTCTGAGAGCAGCAACCCCAAAGGGAAGGTGACATTTACCTTTTTCTGGCCTACAAAGAGCCCTCGACTCCTCAACAGGCACTGACACACACACACACACTGTACATAATAGCTCCTGACAGTGTCAGTGTTTCCATTAAGCACCGAACTGGTGCCAATTTGAATGTCTCTGAAGAGCAGGCCGGCTCTTTTTTGCAAGTGAGGCAGAGAACACGCAGGTGTGTAGATAAGAAGAAATTTTAGATAAATGCTTGCTTGCGTGAGGTTTCTGGACGACATGTATGAATGATTAAAAAAAATCTAAAATAAATCACAAATAAGAGATTAAAGTGGTCAGAAAACTGTGCAAACTTGGTGAATTGGCACCTGAGGGGTTAAAAATTCAGGCCTCACTTTTCATGTATTTACTGCACGATATAGACCATTTCCACATGTCACAGTAGGAGAAGAACAAGTGTAAATAGTAAAATTAACAATGGCTGAATTTCTTTAAGCTGCTTCAGTTTCAGGGTCCTGGTATTGTGCATCCTGGCTCACTGTCATGACTCACTGAAAAAGGCCCATAATGGGTGCAGTTTGTTTGATTACATATTATAGCACTTCTGGATGTTCTTCCACTGCAAGTGCCCGGAGAGAAGATTCAGCTCGTCAGTGAGATTCAGCTCACCTGGTCTGACTGCTGGCTCTCCAGTGACTGTCAGTCGCTGGGTCCAATATAACACACTATATTTACCCTCCGCCACTTTATTCGAGCGTCCAGATTCTGAAGTTTATGCACTATATACTGTAGTGCCCTCAAAAATCTCAACAATGGAATGAAAACAAGTAGTGTCCATGGCATGTACACATTTTATGAATGTGAAAAATTACAGTTGTGTGACACTACAGCTGTCAATGATAATGAAAATGACAATGATTCATAAGTGTCCAAACTCTCACTTACTGCTCAGTATAGAGTAAACTAATGAGTGTCTGTTGTATAAGGGGCAGTGAATGAGGGAGTGATTTCAGACACATGGTGTCTCTCTTTCTTTTCTCCTTCCCCCCCTTTTGGGCTTGTTTGGGCTTCATTGGTTAGTCTTTGTTCTGCCATATTTTTCTTTAGTTAGTTAAAAATAATCCATTTTAAAGGATAAGGCTGACGATATTAGTAAGTTTTCTTATTGTCAACAGATCCCTTAAAAAAAACTAAAAGGCACTAACAGGTATTGTCTGTGTAGCCAAAGCCTGATATGTTTTATTCCTCTGTGCCATAGAGCTCAGTTGTCGTCTAATAACTATTAAAAACACATCAATGAGCCACACTGTTGCCCTGGGTGACATGTTCCTTCATTACCATGAACACGCACACTGTAGTTTATTTTGAGTCAATCCCACACACTGCCAGGAACGCTCACCAGCACACAAAGGGCCCCATTTTAATTGCACAACGACACGTGCAGAGTGGTTGAAGACCTAGGGCGCACGGACTGTGTCGGCATCTCCAAGCGCACCTGCCATTTTGGTTCATGTACTATGTGCAGGAGCGCAAAGTGCCAAAGGGCTGGGTGAAGTGATTAATAAATACACTCTCAGCCAGTCACTGGTCTCATCGCTCTGAAACACATGACGGCATCAGCTCAACAAGTAAAGAAACAGCTTCTTCAGGGCATCGTATTGTTGTCTGGAAGGTGCAGAGCGGCACGACGCGAACACACAGCACCACAAATCTGCAGCCAAAGGCAGATGATGTGGGTTTTTTAACTGTTAATTTGATAAAAATAATAAAGAAAAGTGTTTGGTGAAGCAGTTTATATGATTGCATCAATCTGACGCTATTTCAGTCATAATTCTACTATATTTCACATTGCAAATGGTTACATCACATCTTAAAATGTGACAAAACATGAGCCGCGAAAATAAAAGGAAAAAGTTGGAAAGTTGGCATTGATGCACAGGATTAATGAGCTCCGGTAATCCGATGTCTCCGACGTGTCCTGCTGCCTTCAGACGGCTGCAGGGATTTAATGAACTGAAGGCGAAACTTTTCACACAGTCTGAGTTGTCTATTCTCAGCGCTAAGTCTTTCCACCAAAATACCAACAACTCGCTTTGTGCTGCCTAATTTGAATGAACCTCCCACGTGTTTGTTGCCCTCCTCCAACCTGTACACTGTGCGCTGGGCACCACAATACCACACAGCTGTGCAAAGTGAAGTTCAGGGTCAGGAAAAAACCAAACTGTTGGAGTGCTGCTTGTGCTGGTCATTGCGCCACCATGAAAATAGGGCCCCAAATGTGTATTAATCCGCAGCTGAAAATAGTCCCCAAGAAGATACACCATTCACTTCTGTTTGACCAAAAACTACAGCGAGCAGCTGTTTTTGAGTGCCACAGACAGGGTTGGAAAATGGGAAGACAGACTAACACATTGTTGGTTTTGTTATTTTTGTAGGTATTTTTGTTGATATTAAGAAAAATAATGAATCCCACCAGCCTTATTATCCTAAGTTACAACTCATGTGGTCCACCTTTTTTGTCTTTCCTTGAGTCCTGTGACAATATTTATCATGTCTTTCTTTATTATTATTATTATTGCACAACTGATTAAAGCCAGGCACGGGTTGAAATCAATATTATATAATAATCATAATAATTGTGTTCAGTATTAATATATCATGACAGTGCTTATGAATAAAAAGTGTATATTAATCAAGCAGATGTTCATCACAAAAAAATGGTCATGGTAAATATGAAATAAATAAATTAAAACCAAATGTTTAAAATTAAAATAGTAAACAAAATGTGATGTGTAAAAGAAAGCAACGCTCCCCTGACATGAAAACTCTATCTTGGCATATTTCTTGCAAAGCAGAAGAAAATGCAGCCTCTATTGCAGGTAACACTCCCATCTGTCACACAGAGAAACAAGGAGGAGGAAAAGGGCTGGCAAATAAGCCACACTCTTCACCTCTGACACACACACAAACACACACTCGCACACATGCAGGAAACTCATCTTAAATCTCTACGTCTTTTGTCAGTGTTTCAATTTCACTGTACACTTCCTGCACCACTGAGCTGATGGAGAAAGAGAGGGAGAAAGAGAGGGCTGCAGAGGAATGACAGAACAAAGAAAAGTGTCACTGTCAGCTCGACTGAAACCCTCCAAAATGAATAAAGCTCTTCTAAATTTCTTTTTACTTCAACAATAGGAGCATCATTCCATTCATGATGTGCTCAGTGAGCAGCCAGCTTGGTAACTTATTCTTAAAAGAATGAGTCATTTGCAGCTTTCATACAATACTATAGATGCAACTTCTTTCTTTCATAATTGGTCCATCAGAGCCTATGAGCACATCACAGCACTGCTCACACTGTCCTTTCCTGTTGATGCACAGTTCTGTTGGTCTTTGACCAAACTCCCAATGCAACTTTCTTTATAGTTACTTGTTGACATATAAAATATAAAATTGCTGTGTTCTTGAACAACTGAGCCAGGAAAAAATGGAAAAATCAACATTTGCTAGATTGAAAGTTCATTCTTGACCTTGGAAACAGTGCTTGTGAATTTATTAGTCATTTAGTAGCTTGATTGAGCCTGTGGCCCACTGATGAAAGCCTGCAGCATTTGCAGTATTACGACCCGGGTGTCAGCAGCGACTTTCCCGGAAAAATCACAAATGGAGCACAGTTTGGCTTTTAACAAGACTTTTAACGCAACAGATTCGCTCTTCAACTCACCTGTGTGTGAAGCGGCATACTGTTTTTTTCCGTTCTCTGCAAGCATTGTGAGTAAACGGTTATTATGGCCGAACAAAAAAACAAAGAAAAGATCGATGACCGCAGACGAGGAAACTGAAACTGAAACTTACATGAGGTCCAAAAACACACCTGAAATTACTGATTGTCGCCATAGGTGGCGTGAAAGACAGCGAAATGAAAATCTTTGAGATTATAACTTTAAATGTTTTTCTTAAAAACAAACAAACAACCACAAAACAAGAGAAAACATACATGACAGAAATATAATCTTGTTTAAATACAACGATAAATACGCAGCAAAACAAAACAAGATAGATAAATGACATGAGACAGCAGAATCATCTGAAAACACAGAAATATGAGCAGAAGTTCAGAAATTTGATTTGTGTTTCATATTTCACTGCACATTTTCTTGAAAGATAGCAATAACGTTGAGTTATGAGTTTGTGAAAATCTTGCCCCGGGGCTGAAACAGAAAACACTGTTTCACCAACTCTTAACTTATTTGTCCAAATTAAAGTGAAAAATCGAAACACAAACAGCAGAGACTGAATTCTCCGTCCTCAGAGAGTCTCTGATATTACATCTTTGTGTCCTCTCGTCCCTCTGGTGTCCTTCAAAACATCAACACAGTGACAGTTTACTGACATCATCTTCCTGCAGGTAAATATATCACCACATCCTTCATAACTCACTGCGTCTTCCAAAACGCTGATATCATGCAGATATGCCATCACCAGTCCACTGAGGATGTTCCAGCAACAACTTTAAGGTCTTGACATTAACACGCAATATAAATGACAGATACTGTATATTTTTAAATGGCTAACCTTTTCCTTAAAGCTGCGCTGGGAGGAATTTTCATGTGTTACCTTGAGTTTAACGGTTCAGCTTCCATGTAAATCATCTGAACAAGCTGCTCTGACTCTGAGCTGTGAGGTGAAGCTTCCTGAGGGCAGAACTGCCGGCTCCAGGGTGTTCCCCGTTTACTCTTTTGTTTGTGGCACGAATGCAGCTCGTAGCTTGTAGCAGCCACAGTTCTTTGTGTTTTACAGCAGATTGAAAACATCATCATCATGATCGACGTGGCAACAGATAATTAGTGACTGTATGCAGCACATTGTGTTTCCTCAATAGTAAATTAGCAGATGGAAAAACTTTGTTTGTGAAAGCTGTGTCCCAAATCCATACTACCTACTAACTGCATACAGTATGTACTATATACTAATACTACTCTTTATAGCATAGTGTTTCTGCATTTTACTAAAATGTAATGCAGCGATACATCCTGTCTCCCATCAGCCTCTCAGCCTAAATATAGACCGTAGAACACATATTATTCTGCATTTGCATTGTGTTGTAGTGTATTGTCTCATGTGCACTCATCAACAGCACCAACACGACAAAAACAGCAACAGTAGTAGGAACAGTACCACGTACAACAACAACTACGACAGCAACAACATCAAAAACACAAAAACTCGTTGCAGCAGTTTAACTTCAGTTTTTCTCCTTCTGTTATAAAAACAATGACAAGAGTTCATGTTTATTCATGAAACCTCGACACAACAAAAGCCAGAAAAACCCTCGAGCAGCAGTTTACAGAAATAAGCTGTAGTGGATTGACTGTGTGCGTGTGTGTGTGTGTGTGTTTCTGCACAGTGAGACAATAGAGTGTCGTGACGTCTATGAATGAAATCGTTTTTCATTTCCTCTTGAGTTTATTGCTCATTCAAAAGTACAAACTGTGTGTGTGTGTGTTCGGTAACGCCGCTGTCCCACCAAGATTAGTAGATACTGTTGGGAAAGGTGGATCAACATCTAAAGTATCAATACTACCAATAATAAGCTGCATTTCGAGTATTGATTCTAGCATCAACCGGATCAGTATAACAATGAGTGGCTCAGTTTCTCTCTTCATCATTTTTATTCCATTAAAGAGAAGAAACTTTCTCTGCAAACATCGTTCAGTTCCAACCCCACGTGTCGTTGCAGTCGAGGCGGGTGAAGACAGTTGTGTACGTGCACATGTGATGTGATCACCTCGCTTAGCTCCTAGTTTTGGTTTTGCTCAGCAGCAAACAGCAGACAGACACAGTTAGAGAGCAGCTGGTG
>NTHP01000568.1:105610-119016 GCA_003416845.1 Oplegnathus fasciatus | reverse complement strand
CTCTCCTGGTGATTTTCAGCCGTGCGTTGCTATCTGCCAGTGGAAGTCACTATTTTTTAAATCTGACATGAAGGGGCTTTAATGTAATATTTACTATTACACTCATTTTGTATCTTTTGTCTTTAACTCGTTCAACATATTGAGGTTATTCAATTTACTTTTCTTTTCTTGTACTGTAGAATGTAGCACTGTAGTGGCTTTGGGGCAGCATTTTATTGTATATCAACTGTCATCTGTTAAAATGTAGTGGCGTATTGAATAACATCACAACCACAGATGCCTAAACATTGTATTGCCATACTAACAAGCGATGGGAAGCCAGAGCGTGAACCCCTGACAGAGTAACACAACCAATTTATTGATCACAGTTAAACTGAGCGTGGATTAGGTACCCTGTGGAGGTTTTGACTAATAGTAGTGCTATGGAGCATAATCTTTACGAGCAGGTCCCCCTTGTTTGTTTTGTGCACACACACCAGGATTCACATCCAGCCACCGGTTTCAAGCTTAACTACTGATCGACAGCTGGCAGTAACACATCAAGTAATGCAGCAATGCACCAGCAAAGGCAGTGAAGAAGAAGACTGCTAACAAGCAAACATGAATGTAAACAATGTGGGTTTAAAATATTTGTAAAAACTGGCTTTTCAGATGTTTTCTGAGGGAGATGTTTGTTAGACCTCACAGACAACACAATGTTTTGGTGAGTAAATCTCACTCCGTTTACAAGAAAACTCCACAGGACATCTTTAACATGAATTTCCAACATGCTATACTGGGCTGCTGACAGGATAGCTCAAGCCACTGTGTTTTTACCAGGCTGATAATGTCAGAAGTACAAAGTTCAAAAGCCAGTGGCAGTGTAAACTGCCCTCAAGGCAATCAAAGTGAAGACACACTAACATTAAATAACATTTAGTTTTAAAAAGAAAAATCAATACATAATTTGTCAGGATCGTTTACTGCATTAAGCATTAAATGGCTTACTGTCATCGACTTTTGTGATTAAAGGAATATATTGGAGAGAAAGAGAGAGAGAGAGAGAGAGAGAGTGAGAGGCATGCATACGTATTTTGCTGATAAAAAGAGGATAGATCAGTTCATTTATTCTTACATTTGAGATTGACAAGACTGTGAATGAGACCAGAAAAGGCGATAAGTGAAAAATAAATTCTTCTCAGAGTATTTTGTTTAGGAACATCGGTTCTTTAATGCATGTTGGACTGGATGCAGCTCAGCTCTCGTTGTGATGATGAGATGTGACGGTGCTGCAGAGGGAGTTTTTTTTTTAAACTATTTTCTACTAAATGGAAACTGTTCGCAGTGACCTCTGTGGTTTAAATGTTTTGATTTTGTATTGTGCCAAAACTGCTTTTTGAATAAAGTTCAATTTCCTTTGCTGGTCCTGCAACTCACAGTTGTCCTGGGGTCTTGAACCCCACCCACCTGTTAGTGTGGGAACGTAAAACAAATGTCCTGAAAAATCACACAAACCTGTCCTGACAGGTGAGCAGAGCGTCAGACACTTCAGGTCTCAAGGCAATCAACACACCAACAGGGTTAGTTTCTTTCAAAGGAGACTTGACAGGACAACGATAGTACTAATGGGAGCTTTTGTAGACAAAAAATATTTAGAACACTGAGGAGATTAATTCAGGTGGGATTAACTTCAGAGCTATTTTTGAATAAAACTACGGTGCTAACAGAGAAATGACCAACAGTGGATGATCATAAGTTTTCATAAAAATATTAGCCACAGCAACCAGATGATTCTAACATATCATATCAATATTTTAAGTTTACCAACGTAATGGCTCTAAACTGGAACCTTCAGGCTTTCAAGCAAGTACTGTCTTCTAAGCAAAGCTAAAATTAGCTAATTGTTTAGCACTAATTAGTTAGATAACATTTCATCAGCTTTTATACTGCAAGATGTGATTTACTGATAATTTGTCTCTGTTACCAGACGATTTCTGATTCAGACTGGATACTAATTCAGTTGACAGCTAAATCATTCCAAAACCATGGATTACCAGAACCATCCGGGATGCCATAAACACACGCACTGCAGCCTACAACTTAGGGCTGCAGTCTGGAAACATGGACAATTATAAACCAGCAGCCTACAATGTAAGAAGAAGTGAAGGAGGCAAAAAAGAGACTACGGGAAGAAAGTGGAACTGCAATTCGAGAAGCATGTGACAAGCCCCCCCCCCTGTCAAGTGCTGATGCGTCTCTAGCAACTGAGCTAAACAACTCTTATGCTTTGAGGCCAACAAGCAAAGCAAACAGCTGAAGCAGAGGTTAATGGATGGGTGGGTGCACCTTCCACACCTATCACCCTTTCTGAGCATGACGTCAGGAGGGCTTTCCAGCTTGTGAACACCAAGAAAGCAGCAGAACCAGATGGTATCAGTGGGCGGGTCCTCAAATTATGTGCTGACCAACTAGCGCTGGTGTTCACAATGATATGTCCCTGTCCCCGGCTCAGTCTGTCATACCCACATGCTTCAAGGCGTCCACCATCATTCCTGTGGCCAAGGAAACAAGACCAGCCTCCCTGAAAGACTACCGCCCAGTGACACTCACCTCTGTAGTGATGAAGTGCTTTGAACGGCTGGTCAAGGATTACATCTGCTCCCCACTACCCAGAACACTGGACCCACTACAGTTTGCCTACCGTCCCAACCAATCAATGGATGACATCATAGCACACATCCTCCACACCGCCCTATCCCATCTGGACAAGAGAGGGAGCTATGTGAGATTGCTGTTCATTGACTACAGTTCAGCAATTAACACCATACTTCCCTCGAGGCACATCGCAAAACTTAAAGACAGGGGATTAAACAAATGGGTCCATGACTTCCTGACAGGTAGACCCCAGGTGGTGAGGGTCGGCGGACACACCTCATCCACCCTCGTCCTTAACATTGGAGCTCCCCAGGGCTGCGTTTTGAGCCCCCTGCTGTACTCCCTGACTGTGTAGCCACTTTCGACTCAAACACCATCATCAAGTTTGCTGACAACACAGCTGTGGTGGGCTTGATCACAGATAACAGTGAAAAGGCCTACCTGAAGGAGGTAGAGGGCCTGACCCGCTGGCTTCAGGACAACAAGCTACTTCTGAATGACAGCAAGACTAAGGAGCTGATAGTGGACTTTGGGAAGAAGCAGGGAAGGAACTACGCCCTCCTCGGCGGGAAGGGTGGACAGCTTCAAATACCTTGGTGTCCACATCACCGAGGGCCTGACCAGGGCGCTGCATACTGACTCTGTGGTGAGGAAGGCAAGGCAGAGACTGTTTCACCTCAGAAGCTTTAGGAAATTCCAGATATCCCCTCAGATACTGAGGAATTTCTACTCCTACACCATCGAGAGCTTCCTGACGGGGAACATCACTGCCTGGTACAGGAACAGCACCGGACAGGACCGCAGGGCCCTGCAAAGAGTGGTTTGTTCGGCTGAACGTATCATAGGCAGCACTCTAGACATTTATACCAGGTGGTGTCAGACCAAGGCTAGGAGAATCATTAAGGATCCCAACCTCCCAGATAACGGCCTTTTCTCCCTACTGCGGTCCAGAAGAAGATACCGGATACACCAGGCCAGCACTGAGAGGCTCAGGAAGAGCTTCTACCCTCAGGCCACTAGGATCCTGCCTAAGGATTGCCCTAAGACTATTCTGAATTAATTATTATTCGAAGTTACTATAGTTAACATTACTATTTATTACTTATTTTATTCTTTATTCTTATTCTATTTTACACTTATTGCATATTTAAAGGAGCTAACGGTCACACATTTCACTATGATTATACCCTGTATGATTATATGCCACAAATAAAACAAAACTTGAACTTGACTAACAGTAAAGTGGTTACCAGGCAACAGAAGACAAGGACAATAGAACTTTACATAAAATGTCACATCATCTTTAAAACCAATTACAATACACAGTTATGATTTATAATGATTTTCTCTGCTCTGTCATGTGAAACAAACCAACATAGTAACAAATACAGTGACATGTTCAAGAATAAGTGAAAGACTGAATACATCAATAATTCAGCATATAACTGCACTTTTAAAAACTTCATGTTAAATTCACCCTTGTGGTGCAAACATACAGGATGCAATGTGCTCCTAAATAACTAATTGCTCACTGCGCTAATATGCCACGGGAAAAAACATGTTGCAGCATAAACATTTACGCGGCACTAATCAACATTATTGATCCGCTGTGTAATAGAGGACGGACTGTGCAGTGTGAGTGGAGAACTGGCACGCTTGATAATGGGTTTTGAGTTTCAAATCCTTCGTGGTCTGTTTCTGATCAATACCACCTATTTAAACTGTCTCCCATGTATTTATCATTGAGGTCAAACAGCGCTACTTTATGTTAAACTCCTCATGATCAGCACTTTTAAAGAGCTGAGATAAGAAGACAGACGGTGTATTTGTATACAATACATCAGAAATAAAGAGTTTGTTGGCAGCCTACGTGTGAGAGTTTGTGATTTGTGTTAAAATTGAGACAAGAATACCTATCAGCACAGCTTGAAAGGCACATACGTTTCCACTGATCAGACACACATCGACATGCTGGAACAAACTCCATTTACCTTGTCGCTCAAAGTGATTGTGCTTTTTGATTGTTCATTCAGAGAAAGGTTCCTAATTCGCCCCGACCTGGGGGGGTACATTTTAAGTAGTCGATTAAGGTTAAAGGTTGTGCGTACAATTAACAAAAAAAGCAAAAGTTGATTGCAGCGTTTTGACAGGATGTGACCTCTGGTCTGCTGCATGAAAATTTGACACGTTACACATTCATCCACCACACCCTGTAGGTCTTGCTATGAAAGGGGCACACTACTCCTGAATGTTGACAAGGGACGTAAATCAAGAGGTGCAGAATTAACTGATAGGGACATAATTCCTGGGATAGTAAGCTGTTTTTAGAGGAGCTGATTTTATCTTCTGAAAGTTGGTAGGGCGTGTCAATCCTTATGCAAATCTTTGCTTATGAGTCTGACAGATTGAGACCAAGATCCATCTCACACGGTTTGACATGTGATGAATATAAGAGGCCTGCCAGCTGGAACATCTATCACCATCTGCCTCATGGGAGGACACATTGTGTGAGTGATAAAGAGTCCATTCTATCAGCTACAAGTGAATAAACCCCCCTTTAGATAAATGAGAAGAATAGCAGGTGTTGCAGTACTATTCTATTGGACACACACACACAGGTAGAGAGGCTATAGCCAGGTTAAAACAGTGAGTGAGAGACTGAGACAGAGTTCAGACAATGAAAACACTTTGGCAGTAAAGAATATTTCAGCAAATTATATAGGCTTCAAGACTTCAAAGGTCAGGGTAACCTCTAGAGAGCTTGTAGAGGTTTAGTTGTTACTTCAGGGCACATCAGCAGGGTGAGTTACAGTCACGGTGAACCAGGGTTGTGTCCGAATTTAAGGACATTGTAGCCCACTACTCTGGTGCCACATGGGAGGTATTTACTACAACGTTTAGAGACAACGACGACAGTTTGAAAGTCGCTTTACCTTCCTGTGACTGACTTCCCTGTCACTTTTTAGAAAATGTCTTGACATATTAAACCCCACCCACCTGGGCTTCTAAACAGAATAAAACAAACCTTATGAAATCTGGCCTGCTGTTGGTAGTCGGGTCTTGATGAAGGTGAATCCGACCTGCTCATCACATAAACCTGGTGTGACAGATTAGCATTCAGAGAGGGCAGACGCTGTCTGGCCACATCCACTTCTATTCATGGTTCGTAGTGGCTGGTTGAATTAGAGGAGCCAAATATGCAAAAGCATATTGAAAATGAATAATAAGACCACAGACAAATTAGACAACTGAAGATAAGTAGAATAGAGAGGAGGACAGAGAGCAGGTGTGTGCATTTTTATGTAAGTGTGTAAGAGAGAAATTTGAGAGTTGTTGTGTTTTTTATCTCTGAAACTGTCTTCTCCGTGGAAAAAGCCAAATTACATAACTGGATTTTGTTTTTAAAAACTTCTGTTGACCAGTGGAAAGTTCACTGAACAGAACTCTTCAGTGCTTCTCAGAAAAGCCAGCCCATGCCCGCACTTTTAGACCTGACCGGACTGAACCCTCCTGGTACCAAATCTGAGACCCGAACCTGCCTCGAGAGCGAGGCTATATTTTGTTATTTCTTCCTCAAAGACCAAGTTACATGCTCGCTTTGGAAAGGCTTCCTCACAAATGATAAATAACTTATCCGACCACAGCAATAGACCAACCAAGTTTGACTAGCAGATCAAAGAGTGGCACAGAAAAGTCTTTTTTACACAATCCAAAATAACAAATCTAGATCTTCAGCCTTTCAGGATCTTCTCATTGTGGCTCAACTCAACGTTTCTCTCCTAGTGTTTCTCGGGTGTGTCAGCAGTCAGGTCGATCATTTTCTCTCTCAAGCTGAATTGAAATCCAATCAGTGGTGAGGTCTGAGATTTCTGTAACAATAAGAAAATGTAAGGATCACACTGTATATCATAACACATATCCAACATATTGTCATCAAACATGCAAATACCACTTGACTCAGGTCTTTCCTGCTCCAAAGCTGAGTGAGAATTGTACAAGATTTTCATTAAAACCAAGCAGTTCACCAGCTGATTCCACTGATTAAACCTACGTTTGGCTGCTTCTCAATGGCTCATGGTTGGACAGGCAGATATGAGAGGTAGACAAAGACATAAGTGAAATACGTTAATGGAAAAAATGTGGGAAAAAGGGCCAGACGTATGAAGCAATCTGGAATCTGACTGCTCGGGCTTTCATCTATTGAACCAAACTGATGTCTGTGGCCGGCAAACCATTTCCTGCTTCAGATTTAGAGCGATAAGACCTGTCTGTGAGTCAGCTGCGCTTCAGTATTGCTCGGATGAGGTATTTAAGAATCACTGGGTCGAAGATGATGTTCATTACCTACCGGGAGAAAACCTTATTGATCTGTCCGCAGCCTTTATGAAGCAGAATGGAACTTAAATCACCTGTCCAGCTACACTGCAATCGGCCGCAAGCCAGATGATTACTCTGTTTCTGTCTGTCCATGTTTATCTTCTCAGTTTCTTCTTCTGTTCCTACAGTCCTCACAGCTTAGAGCCCAAATTTGTCTGTGTCTTCTCTAGCTTTGTGTGTCGCCTTGTCTAATTGTTTTGTCTCGCTTATATTTAGTTTCTCAATCTGTCCGTTTAATTCAAATAGCTTATTGGCATGGTTTCCCATGCAGTCTTAAAGCAGCACCAAACAACACCAAGACAAAATGCTTGAAATATAAGATGAAAGTCATGCTGCTTGCATGCTTTAGCTGCTTTTGCTTGGTTTTCAGTCTCTTTATTTATGGGTTTATGGCTTATAGTCACTACATGTCTTAGCCAAACATATGCCATGTATTGATATTTTCAGAATGAGTTAGGCTACCCAGAAACAGCATCAATTTGCAAATGACCCACCCCACTACCCTACATTGTGTCTAAGACACCGTGAACTGAGTTTAGACTAGAATGATAGGGGCTGTTGTGTTCTTTACTCAAGGTAGCTACCACAGAGGTTTACCTGACAAATTAAATCATTACAACCTGCAACAAAAAGCACTACTCAACTTCATTCAGGCCTATTCACCTACAATTATATAGACAAAGTAATAAAAGGAAAATAATAGTTTACTGGCAGCTTTGTTTGAATTTACAAATTACATATTGCCTTGTTGTATGTTCAAATTAACAAAGAAATAAGTAACCTTCACCGATTCCAGCACGGTTAAAGGCTTCTAAGATTTATGTAAAATAGAAATCCCTATAGGCACCAAGATCTAAATCAAAACACGGACAGATACTGCCAAAAATTACACACTTAAATTACACTTTTGTTTTTGACCCCACTACCGTATGTCAGAGGCTCTAGAGGAGATTTATGAGCAGATATTTGTAGATGAAAAGCACCACGTTATGTTTGTGTCTATATGTTCAATAGTCGCAAAATGTTCACTTAAATTTTCCCATTTTGTTTCAGTGTTATTGGCTAGCCACAATGCTGCAACGCAACACAGAAGCCGAAAAGAGTAGTTGACACCTTTCTGTTCTACAACTGCAAACAGCAAGTCAAAGTGGCTTTTGCAAGGCAAAGCTGTGTTCTCTTCATTTTGTGCCAATATTTACACGATGCACCCATCAGATGAGTATCAATTCAACCTTAATCTCACAGTTCATGTTTTTTCCCAATGGAAAGGTGTGAAAAGTGGAAAAGAATCAGTACTAGTTAGAAAATGTTAGTTGAAAATGGTGTTGTCTGGATACAGATGTATATGACAATCAGGTTCAGGAGAGAATATATAATTTATACAAATGGTGAGGAGCCCAGAATTGATCCCTGTGGCACACCTCTCAGCAAGAATTCAGGCTGGATAGTTTCAGAGTAGTTATGACCAAAGTTTTAAGTAATTTCAATACTCTTCTATCTTGTGGTGCAATTTGAAATTTGAGAACATCAGAAGTCAAATATCTGTTCTTCACCATGCTGTCCTTCTGTGACTCTGACTGGCTGATTAATTATTACGGCTAAACTTCTGAAAAAAATAGCAGAGTTATTTGTCATGAATATATCTACGGGGACTTATTATTAACCTTTTGTATTTATCATAAAAAATAATTCTCCCTAAAAAAAATGATGCAAGACAGCACCTGCTGAGATTTCTCTGTCTGTGTATACCTGTCAAGAAATGGGGAAAAAAAGCAGAATTGGAACAGACTGGGATGTGGTTCTGATTCACGTAACACCATTGTCACACTTTATTGGTCACTCACAAAAGCTTTCAATTGTACATCCACAACAGGACACTTGGCAGTGCTTCACCTTAGGCAGCCAAAGCAAATATTTTTTTACTTTTTAATCTTGCTGAAAAGGGAGTTTACATGATTCCTGGCTAATTTGCAGTGACTTAATATTTGTATTTGCAAGCAACAATATCCATAACCGGAGGCAACACATTTACAGCGGCATGTCACAATGCTGAATGAGCCACGAGTAAGGAATACAGCCACACAGCCAATGAAAGTGCATAACATTTTTGCACATTTTATTATTCAAATAAAGAACAACAAATCATGCATAAATAAGATTGTGTGATCTGGTTTTTAGAGCTGAAACAATTAGTCAATTAATCAATGAGTTGATCGGCAGAAAATTAATTGCAGACTATTCTGACAAGTGATTAATTGTTTTAGTCATTTTTTCAGCAAAGATGCCAAGTATTCTCTGATTTCAGATTCTCAAATGTAAATATTTTGCTTGTTCTCTTTGTCATATACGATAGTGTACTAAATATATTTGGATGTTGGACTGTTGGTCGAATGAAACAAGAAATCTGAAGATGTCACCTTGAACTCAAGAATGAAAATAATCATTAGTTGCAGCCCTGCTGGTAGATGGTTATGGTTTATAGTCGGGGAAAAAGAAAAGAATATTTATACACTATATTTGTATATTTTTACAAGTGAGGTTGCTCTGTGTGACCTACCCGTGTTTAATCATCTTCTTGTCCCCTTTTGTCTGTGTGAAGTCCGCCTCTTTCTCATCAGCCTGGATTTCTGCCTCTTCCTCCTCCAGCTGACTGCTATCAGAGCTGAACAGAACATCTTGAGACTGGCAGGAGATCCAGAAACTCCATCATTTGGTGTTATTTCCAAAGCTTGTACTGACCCTCCCGCTGTACCATTTTTTCTTTGCTATCCGGTCATTTTCAACCCTTTTTTCCATCTTACTTCTCAGTTGTCTGTACAGTGTAATAGAAAAGCATCAAAAAATTGAAGTTTAAAAATTGTACAATCTTAAAAATAAATCTGATGTATTTCTTCTAAAAAACAGCAATAAACAACTCGTCTGTTTATATATAGTATAGTATAGTAATATAGTATATATAGTTAACTTTTGACCTTGGAAACAGTTGACTAAACAGTCTCACCTCTAAGGTCTATTTAATAGCTGTTCTGGAGCTTTAGATGATATTACATGATCTTTAAATGAAGTTTTCAAAATAAGGTCATTAGTTTGTCATCTTGATATCCAGCATGAAAAGGTGGAGTAAAGCAGAAATTATGACTGATGAAGTTAAAGTGAAACAAGAGCTTTTTCCCCACAGACCAACATTATAAAAGAGACGCCTGTAAAACTGTTGACACATCACCTTGAATTGCAAAAAAACGTCACTAGGTACTCTGTATAAAACCTTTTCCATTCAAACCTCCACAGGTGCCTCACAGATAAATCTCCTTCAGTCACGACTCCCTTTAAAACAAAAGTGATGCAGACACTCACACACACTGGGCTTCTTCAACACATCAGCGCAGCTTTTAATTCGTAATACCATGCATGAGCAGCTACAGTAAAAGCATTTGAACTATTTTCTAAGAGAAGAAAACCTTGGATTTGTTTTTCTCTGTTGCTCAGAACTCAAACTCTCCAGCACTCTGACAGCCAAGGCGGCCTGATTTATTGTTGGTTGAAGTTTTATTTGCCCGTTACTCGCCTAATGTTGATCATCTGCTGGAAGTTTTAGCTCACCCACATCCTTACATACAACTACATCACTGAGTCTATTTGTGTGTCACAAACTCAAGCAGGGAGAGCGCTGCTGCTTTTTTTCCCTACAGGTCCAGCAAGAGACCAAGAAACTATCCAGAAAAATAAATCTTCTTATATTCAATCATCTTCACTGACCTGGGCCCCTCACACACACACGCACACAACTCCATCGTCCACTCCCATTTCACAGGACTCCCATTAGAGGGCTCCAATTGTAATGAGACAGTCATGAATAAATTAGCATGTCATTGAGAGAAATCATACAGATTCAGTTGGGCATGGATTTAGGAAATTATGTGAGCTGTGTGTGTGTGTGTGTCTTTGTCCACATGGCCACACAAAGTGAATTCACCACCAGTAATGACTTTATCGAATGTACTAACCTGACAGCGAACCAACCGACACTTCTATTTTAAGAAGCTTCTCAGCTCGATAAATTTTTTAAAAAAAAAGTCCAGTGGCGTTTGTAATGTTGTTAGGAGCGTTCATCTGTGTGTGGCCAAACAGGCAGAGAGTGTGTGTGACTCCATGACGAGAAACCAGCGTGTGAGTTAAAGGAACATTATACCAAAAATATATCTTCTATAGACTTCACTGTATGTGAAGGCTCAGTAAAACAGGTTGTGCACTCAAATGTAAAAGCAGGTCAAGTTAAAACGCCAAGAAGACAAAAGGCTGGAACGTACGGCTGGAATGGGAACAGGCAGGAAACAGTGTACACTGGGGACCTTTCTCTAAGCCCACCCCCCTTAGTTACTGGTGCTTCACCTGTCAAGGGTTCTCTAGAACTGCACATACGCAGTTTACAATAACGAAGGCAGATTTGTAGTAATTTTTTAAACAATGGGTCCTTGATTTCACGCAGAAGTATACAAAAGCAGCCTCTCATTTCAAGTCGGTGAATGCTGATTTTGTCAGCTGTAGCTTGCTAGATAGCTAAGTAAGTATTGCTAACCAGAGTCGGCTGAAAAAACTCATCATTTTGAAATGAGAACTTTTGTCAAAGGGTACGCTTGATGACTACATACATGATATCATGCTAAAGAAGTAATGCTAATGCTACAAGTGTCGGGCAAAAGGTCTCACCAGTCTGTGATCCATGCATAAGACATGGAAATAAAGAGCACTGCTGTTCTTGTATTGCATGCTGGACATGCCACCGATTGCAGCTAACTTTAGAGCAGACAAATACACTGTTTTCCTTACAAAGGTGATGAAAGAGACACAGCTCCGAGTGTCACACTTATTAAAGTCTCATGCACACTGGTTCAACATGTCGTGCCCAGTTACAGATGTTAAGTTATGACATTGTTCAGGGGAGGGGTTTCGCGAATGTTCAATTGGGAGCGGGTGGGTGTGGAGGTCACTGCTGGACAGGGAGGGAATGGCAGGTTCTGAAATGATTTTAGTGACTGGCTGACAAAAGGTGCAAAAAGTTATGACCTGACTGTCATCATATTCACTTTTTGGACCCATTAATTGTATTTGCCAGTTTAAATTGACCTGAGACATAATTGCCACACAGAAATTACATAAAAATACCTAACATGCTTTTTCTTTTACGTTACTAGCAGACATAATAAATTCCATTTTTTAGTTCATATTTTCTAGAATATAGAAAACATTGCTATGGAAGAAGAGATCTTGTATCTCAGTGGGACCTTCCTGGTTAAATAAAGGATAAATAAATTATTGTGTACTAATTTTGTTATGAAGTCTTGTTTTATGTAAAAAAGAGCCTTAAAATGTGGGTGGTATGAATCATATTTACCTTGAAAACAAACAAGCATTCTGTGTATATTCAGTATATTGAAGAAAACATAGTGACAACAACAGTTTATTACCTACGAACATTTTGGAAATACGGAAACATAAATCTGTTAAAAATTCTGTGCAAACTAATGTTGGTGAGAAACAATGAATGTAAACATAACTGTGTTTACAAGAAAACTCTACAGGGTGCCTTTATTAAATAGTCTGCAGCAGAGACTCTCGGCGGGCTTACTGCCAGTAAGAAAGAAAGAAAAGAAACAATTCTGTTGTCAGACTCTGTCCTCATTATGTATAACTTCAGTCTGAAACCAGGACCGACTGCAGAGATTTAACAGTCACATTGGAGTCAGTAATTGTTGTCCCTGCAGGTTTAAAAACTAAATCTATCGTTGTTGGGTTTAATGAGCGAACAGAGGCTGGTCTTTCCTGCTCGTTTATCTCACCAGTAAACCACACACTGGCCTTTTCAGCTGCCTAATTAAACTGATTAAAAGTCAAGGAGTCTTAATCACACTGACAGAGCATCTCACCACTGTGTGTGTGTGAGTGTGTGAGACTGTATCTGGTGTCACTGACAGTTAGACTGGCCTGCTTTGACAAGGCGTTACAGGTTAATGCAATACCAGCACCAGTTCTTCCTTCACAGCTCTCATTTGGCCTCCGGGTCAATCCCCTGTGTGTGTGTGTGTGTGCGTGACAGAGAGAGAGAGACATCCTTCACCATATGCAGTGGTTATTTTCAAGCTGTCGGTCTGAACCCGAGGGTGAATCCAGATATCCGACAGTTCGTGTTACTCACCTAATGACAGATTTCTGCAAATACAAAAACGCTGCAAATACGTGGCAACAACAAACATGTCCCAGCTGTGTCCGGTCGGGTTCATCACTTTTTATTGTGCCACAGTTAACAGGAGAATTTAATGTAAAAGTATAATAGCCATTCTGTTTCACACTCCGATCAAGAAGGTGGCGGTAATGCACCTGAAAGCTGTTTGCCAACA
>NTHP01000568.1:89752-105547 GCA_003416845.1 Oplegnathus fasciatus | reverse complement strand
TTTTTATATTTGCAGCGTTTTTATATTTGCAGTGTTTTTATATTTGCAGTGTTTTTATATTTGCAGCGTTTTTATATTTGCAGTGTTTTTATATTTGCAGCGTTTTTATATTTGCAGTGTTTTTATATTTGCAGCGTTTTTATATTTGCAGCACGTTGTCTAACTGCTGCATATGTGTTGTCACATTGATGAAGATGTTTTCTTAATCTGCTTGTGTTCTGTGTATTTGCATGCGTTTTCTTAAGTTGCTGTGTGTTGAGCTCTCAGGGCCACCGTACTTTTCACTACTCGGGGTCATAATCACTGAAAAAGCTGAACATTTGTGGATGAACTGAGGCTCAGATAGCTTCATGCAGAGCTCCAAATTCAGCCATAAGAAAACAAACTGGCCGATTTTTCACAGCAGTCACCTGAACAGTTTTCCAAAATCACAGTAGCTAAAACCATCCATCTCCATCTGTCACAGCTACGTGACTGCTGCTCGTCTAATACTCCTCCATATGTCGCACCTTTTCATGACCTTTGAACCTGAGCCAACAGTAAACTTGCACACTGAGTTGATCTTTATCTCACTTTATTAACTGACACTTTCAGCTGAGATCTTTCTGACTCTCAACGGAACTGTCGAAACCCACCTCGACGGCCACACACAGATTTCGGAGCATTGATAATAATCATGATGTCTTAACCCGAAACAGCTCTAACACTGTTTTCTACTGCAGCTTATCGTTAGTAAATTTAAGTATCTTTTCATAAGAATTTTGCAGCTGTAGGTTAATTTTATCAGAGTGTCAGGCTGTGTCGGAGGCAATCCCCTCTCCTTCCTCCATCTGTCTTGTTGGTGTTTAGTGTTTCAGGCAATGAGGCAGAAAGACCATTAAAATCCCCTTAAAGGAAAACAGTGTTTTGGAGCTGTCAGAGTTCATTGGCCAGTTCAGCTATTAGCCATGGCAAGTAAAAGTCATACAGAAATATACATGCTTAAACACAAACACACACACACACACACACACATACACACACACACACACACAGAACTGTAAGTATGTACGCAGGGACTCATTTTAGATCTTTTTAAAAATAACTTTCAGATGAAATGAATGCAGAAATGAGATAAATTAAGTAAAACAAATAAAAGTGTATATAGTCCATGACAGTTATTTAAACAGTAATGTAGACAAATAGAATAAGCAACCACGGGGGATTAAGGAAACTAATTACAATTATTATAGACAGAAAACATTTTTAAAGCTTTTTTTGTTAAAAGAGTGTTCAATCGTTTTAACATAAAGTTCAAATTCCTTTAAGAAAATGTTTGGTACCAGAAAATTTGCCTCTAAGTGTATGATATTTGGCTAATAATGACTTTTTTTAATAAGAAAAAAATAGTTTTCCTTTGGATCTGTGAAAATCGTGAAAACCAAATACCACGTTGGGGAAGTACAAATAAAAATAATTCTATATACTGTCAACAAAAAAAACCTGGCAAGATCTTTCCAAAATATTCCAGCTTGAGAACCGATAAATGTTTCAGACTGAGCTTTGCAACATGAACAATTCACATCGACATCAGGTTTAAGCATTGTCACGTAATCCTTGTGAACAATCTAATATGACACTGACCTCATCTTATTTGTGATTAAATATGTCTGTGGTAATATCCATATACTCTTCTATTGTAAATGTTTACGTGGCTTTTCCAATACTCAGTTACATTCGGCAGTAAACGAGATCTAAAAAGTTACCCGATGGCTCGATTGTTATTCTTTGATCTTCTGCTTTTTGGCAAAATATTTGAATGAGGAAGTGACAAGATTAAATAATTAATGGAGCCGCAGTGACTCTGGTCCATCATGGTATTTCATTGCTGCTTCCCAATGTCTCTTCTGATCCACATGTACCCTGTGGTGCTTTTAATCAGTTCCTATGATGACAGAGAAGAAGGATGACATGCAACATGGACCGCTGACTGGACTCAAACTGGGGACGTTGAGGTTATGATGAGTCAACATCCCAACTCTTTTTCTCCTTTAGTTTTTTGTGTTTCTGGTGGAGCAGAGGCCTGTAACGATGAAGGTTCATTTTCATCAACCTTTATTGAAAACTTTTATAGACCACCTTTAAATGAAGAACCTGAAAAGAACCTGAATCCAGACCCAGCCAATAACATCCAGCTGCAGGTTCAGACCAACCTGCTCCACCTTCAGGCAAGGAAAGTAACAGCAGCGGCAGTTTAGGCCTGCAGATGTCTCCATCTGAAAGCAAGGATTGCAGCAGCTACTGTATTATGTTACTTCAGGAATCAACACCTTATCACGGTGGGACCTGTGTTTTCAGAGGCAACATCTCCTGGAAGGGTCTCCCATGGCAAAGTGTTCCCAGTCGAAGGGTCAGACGATCAAGAACCGTTATGGAGCAGCAACTTCAGAGAAAAGCAACTTTGCCCAGTTAAGGGGTCCTGAGGCCCCCTCCTTGATCTAGGATTGGGAGGAGACCTTGCTAGTGAGTGACTGGGGCCAGAAGTAACACTGTCTTGTGGATCCACCACCTAAAAGGTTAGGTGTAGGGGTCATGCGAGCTGCCAATCGGGCCGCAGGTAAAGGCTTCGGCATGCCAACCCCAGGCAACGAAAACTGGCTGAGGGGATGTGCAGCGTCGCCTCTGTGGTAGGGAGGAAGCTGGAGTTAGTGTAGGAGGTTGAGCAGTACCCCCTACATACAGTTGGGGTCAGTACATAAAACCAAACTCCTGTATAAGGACTGGACCCTCGCTGGACTTTTCCGGGGTTGCTACAACAGGGTCACCTCTATGTGACTCAAGCAGGAACTATGCTTCTCCATGTGTGCATGGGGTGACTCAGCAATGGTTGCATAACTGTCTCTTTTATACTTTTTTGTCGCAGTTTCAGACCTGCCTCCCAACAGGAATTGAAATAGCAGGCCAAGTGACACCTCCTGCAAGTGGATGACGGTGAAATTGAGGTTTAAAGTTTAGACTCAATGGGAGTAGCTTCAGACACAAAGCAGATTTGGAATGATTGCCTTAACGTGACAGACGTCCCCCAAAGAGAAGTAGAAAATAAAGACCGAAGTCCAGAGTCGACTGAGTCACGTAACGGTCTCAAAGACAGAGGCAGAGAGCAATCAGAGCTACAACCTGAAATCTTGAGTATAAAGGAGCAGAAAAAACCTGTGGACCTCCTCAGCTGCTGCACTACAAGCTGTTACGGAGCCAATCATAGCCACATCTACTGTTCAAAGTGTGACCACAAATCAAAAGCCAGTGTCGAGGGGATGAATGATGAAAGCAGAGAGAGGGAGTAAAAACATCGGGAGAGGTGTTTCATTTGTCCGAGTGCCAGATGTGATTCCAGGAAATGCACAGCGGAAGGGACAGACTGAAAGCTATAGAAAGAGCGAGTCAGAGGATATAGAGAGAGCATGACACTCAGTTCCCAGCAACACAATAACCTCTTCATCCGCCTGAAACTCAGACAAAAGTCTCATTGCAGGCAGCAGTGACCAGGATGGAAGAGCCAGGAAATGGAAGAGATTGGATGGAAAGTGTGTAGAAAAGATGCATTTTATGAGGAAATGATAAACTTTTAAACTTTTGGTACAGACGAACATCGCCAAAAGTTTTTATTTATTTATTTGTTTGTCTTGCCCCCATGTTCTTTGTATAAATCTTACCAAAACAAAAGCCCTCTCATTAAAAAGACACAACATACTTCTAAACTAAAACAAATCAGGATTTTTTAGCTGTCTTTTTGCTAGAATTAACCCCAGATGGAGCTTACGCTAAAAGAAAATTTAAAAAAAAGATTTTACTGATAATCCTTTATATTAATAAACTCCCAATATTACTTTTGATTGTAGTCAAATTCTAATCAGGGAAATGAGGGAAGAGAAGCACTCCCAGCAAGTGTGTGTCTTCCTCACAGCTCAGTTACAGCAACAAACACGACAACATGAAATCCATCATGTCTGAGTCGTGCCTGTAACCACCAGAGCAGAACAACACAAACAGGAGCTGCGTTCATTCTGGGAAGAAGAGGAAGTCATAGCATGAGGTTCTCTGGGACACGACGTTGGAGACAGAGACATCTACACCACAACATCAGATTATACACAAAAGGTTAAATTCCAATTTAGTGACAGCAGATAAGAGGTGGCTCTGACGTGTACGGGTAAAATTGCACTTTGTTACAACGAGGACAGGAAACATTCAGAAGCATGTAAACAGAAATGAATTTCCCAGAGGATTACAGAGGAGGATGACATCATTCACTGCACAGCTGGAGGCAAATCCAGAAACCAACAGTGTGTTACGTGAGTCGCTGTACAGGAACATGGAGAGAATAATTATTGGAAGGCCGGTAAAATAAATATTAGGGACTGCAGGAAGATCAGTATACAAAAAGAAATGAAATTCTGCGGAGCTTTAAAGCTAAATTGTGTCATGAAAAATGAGCTCTTGCTGTCTGAATTTTTCATTCCTGTCAGCAATAAAAACACTGTACTCATCAAGTTAAGTTGCTGTGATCAGGGAATAAAGAAGCAAAAAGTCCCTGGAAGAGAAAGACAAACAGTAAAATTATCACCAAAAACAAAACAGTTCAGACACACTTCCTGCTTCCAGGTTTCCTGTGCAGTGAGCGATTATTACTGACACTTCAGCTGAGCTCGCTGCTGCTTGACCTCCAAATAAAAGTGATCTAGAACATCTGGATAAACTGTTTCCAACCTGTCCAATGGTCTGACTGCTCCTGTTTCTTGATTTATTTTTAGGGATGTCACCGTGCTCCCAGATCTCAGAAATTACTTTGATGAATATAATATTACTATATAAGAGAGAACAGATGTCAGAGCTACAAAAATTAAACCCAAACTGTAATAAACTGTAGATTTCCTTTAAGATCCTCGCAAAGCTCCACAGGTAGATTTTATTTAAATTTGTGAACGAGAGGAGCTTTGACAGCGCGGGAAAGTGGAAATGACTAAACCTGAATCCACATCAGACGCGTAAAATCAGCAACACTTAAACGCACCCAGCTACTGAAGAGCTGAACGGGCACCAGAATGAGTCACATCAGAAATCTACTGGACAAAAACAGTTAAAGTAGGCTGAGCCCTTGTTTGTGCCTCTCAAGGATCAATGCGTTTCCTAATACAAACTAAAATGATTCATCCAGATAGTTCCAGGGTCTTTAAGGATTCTGGAAATCCTTAAATAAACAGCAGGATTGCCCTTAAGAGCCTGTAAATCTTATTAAGAACAGAACAGGAAGATAATCTTATTAAAAACAGAACAGGAGGATATAATAAAATTTCACACGTAGAAAACAACAACAACAAAGGCAAAATGTGAAAATGTTTTTTCAAAAGCAGCACAGTGTGTTTTCCTTCTCAGTTTTCTCTTATTTTTTGTTGCTGCAGACTCAGTTTCTACACAAGATCAATAAAGTTTCATCTCACTTTTTCTAAACTGACAACACCTCGTCTTAGAAGCTGTCTGAACCTCCGGGTAATCAATACAGTTATTTACACTTTGAGTATTTTTTAGTCATAGTCCTGCCTCACATACACACCTTCCTTACGCAGCAGCCATGTGAGCCTGTGAATAATACATGAGCAGCACAAGTTAACTCATCTGACAACTGTATTACTGCGTTTATGGAACATTTTGCATTCGCGCATGAGATTAACATTTTACATCTCTGAGGCCAGATGTGTTGGTGATGAAGCATCTCATTATGATATTTTCACGACAGAGGTCCTTGGGGCTGGGGATGCTCCGGCTGCTCGTCGGGGTGGAGTCTAGTCTTCACTTTTAGCTTTTATTTTCTAAAAACTAAGGGTTGCGGAGATGAACTACGGTACAGTACACAGAATAAAGAACAGGAACATTAAAGATAGAGTTGATATGAACAACAGAGCAACAAGTGAATCATGATGATTGGAATCCACTTTTATACATTTTATCTCCAGTAACTATTTAGTTTCTTTATTTATTTTTATGGGCTGTAAAATTAACATTCAGTTTAATAGACTCTGTACTATAAACTTGAATTGCTTGAGGTTCGGGACAATATGGGGCTGATGAGTGAGTGCTCCTTATTTGTTGTTGTGTTTGCCTCTGCAATATGTATCTCAACCAATATGTAACTTGATTTAACAGTTTTGTTTCAGGAACCAGATGTGTAGCACAATCTAACCTGCTTGCAAGATGCACTGAAAAAACAGCTTGTAAATAAACAGTATATATTATATATTTTTTTAAAAAGACTCAGTAATTTCCTGCATGTGGGGGCCTCGCTGGTGTGGAGGGCAGGGATAGCCTTGATCCAGTCAAAACAAAACAAAACAAAAAGAACATTTGCCACTCATGGACTTAACCTGCCTTAGACAGGCTCCCTGCTCCCAAACCGTGACAGGAAGTAAGGAGGATGAACTGAAATGGAGATGGACCCGCTGCCACCCCCCTCCTCAAACCCTCCTCCCTCTCTGTTACTTTGGGCCTGAATGGGGACCATGATCAGCCGGCCCACCGGTGACCCAGTCTGGCCTAATTTCCCATCACTCCGGAGCATCATCATCATTATCACACACAATCCTCTTCACTTAGACAGCGACTCTCACACATGCACACGGAAACGTAACATATAGAACAAAGCTCTGTAACCCTTATATTGTACTAAACAGGTTGAAGCCATTTCCACACAGAGTACAGCAGTGTTTCTGTTGGCTGACCACACATATCTGCAGCCCTCCTTTGGTAATGGTACTGATATTCAAAACATGGCAAGAAATGTCCATGTTTGAAAAATGAACATAAGTTTGACTTATAAATTGCTGCTAAGTACTTTTTCATTATGGATAAATGCCTTTGGGGGCTTTTATCTCAACCAATTAGCAGTCTGCTCCTATGCTGTCTGCATTTTTATGATTCTGCCATATTTGCATACTGAGAGCTAAATGAAAAGTGGAATCATCTCTTTCTGGGTTGGGAAACTTTTTACAGGTTGAAGGTTTCTGATAGAGTAAATCTGACAGGCAGTTTTACATACACACATTTTGATCATCATATCTAATGGAAGGACCTTCTTCCTGAGTCCCACAGTGTTAAGCCCAAATGGGATTTCCTCCGGTGTAAGTGGCAGTAGCATGGAGGATCAATCATTCTCAGGGTGTGCAGGGAGTCACGTAGGTCATCTTTCCTTCAGTAATGAGCTCCCTTGCCTGCTCTCCACCGGCATGAGCTTCTTTCTTCTTGCTCTTCCTCTCCTGTCTTTAGATTTTCCTTCTGTTCTCATTCATGTTGTCTCTTGTTATGTCTCTCCTCAACTTTCTCTTCTGTCTCTTTCTTCCCTTTATTGTCGTCTCTCTTTGTTGCTTTTGGCCTCTGTCTAGCCGGATGATTTCAAATGTGCAAAAGACTGAGGATGACACTAACAGAGGACCTGAAAGAAAGAGAGAGAGTAGTTTCCAGAGGAAGAGTCTGCATTTGATGATTATACTGTTGAGCAAAGCGAGGGCAGTGACACCGGGAATGTGTAGAGAGAAAGAGGATTAGTTAGAAAGAACTCTCAAATCTTAACCTCTGGCAACAACACAAACAGACAGAGAGATAAAAAGGTACACTGATATTTTTTTTTGTTCTTCCAACTTTTATACAACAGTTTGTGTTCGTTTCTTTCTTGTTTCAACATAACAAGGTGCCTGTGCGTAAAGCAGCTCCATAAAGAAACAGTTTTCCCAGTTTGGTGTGGAAGAACTTGACTGGCCGGCACAGAGCCCTGACCTCAACCCCATCCAACACCTTTGGGATGAACTGGAACGCCGACTGAGAGCCATTTGTGGGTATGCACAATGTCTGTAGTGTTGGTTGGAGGATAAATATGAAATTTAAATTTGTAATTCAAAACCTGGCAATCAGCCTTTCATTTGCATGAAAGAGTTGAAAGTTTGACATCGTGATTGTATGATTCATGACAAAAATGATTCTTCCTTCTTCCTCAAATTACAATTTTACATTGTGTCTTTACAATGTTTGTGTGGCCAAAAACCTAATTTAGTGCCACTACTGCCTTTTATTACGTTTATTACTTCAGTCATACGTCCACCCTGCCAAAACTCAACTGGAGACTCAGCCCTTCCTTTCATTTTCCTTGTCAGAGTCATAAGATCCAGGTCTGTCAAGACCAGCACCAACACAGAGGTTGTGCTAGCTTGGAACGAGGCTCGTTATTAGAACGTCAGGGCCCAGACAACATGAAAAGGAAAGACTCCCCTCTTGTCAACACTTTCAAGGCTGACCACCAGACAAAAAACCTGCTACTTTAGTCGGTCATTCTATTTGGTTCAATCATTGAGCTTCAGGGTGAGCGATGAAAAATAAACAAACTGGAACTAATCCAAAGCCCCGAACTCCACGAGATGGCATCTAAATGGGACGAGTAGCAGACAGAATGTCCAAAGTAGCAGGTTTATTATTCTGTTCAATCAGAGAGCTTCAGGGTGAGAAATGACAAAATAAACTAACTGGAACTGCACCAAACCCTCCAACTTCCATCACTGAAATAAAAGAACATAAAAACACAAGCTGCTAAAATGACTCCTTCAAGCACTACAGGAGAAATCAAATCACCCACACAAAATGGCATCAAATCCCAACATCATATTAGACTGTTCTGTGTTTACTTACTTACAGTTATATTAAAATGCCCTCAAGCTATCCAAGCAAGTGCCCTTCAGTGTCTCATCCTACATACAACCTTTATTTTTTAAGTGTTTCAGCAAATACATTAATTTGGCAAAAAATATGTTTCAGTAGGATAAAATCATGATTTACAGATGTATTGTATGTTATTTTAACAATAAAAAAAGTAATTTCCTCTTTTCCCTTCTCAGGTAAGTCTCCCAGCCACACATGTTTTTGGATTCTGGTCTGCTGTTCTGGTCAGTGTTGAAAAAGGTCTGCAGATCTCACCAAGCCACAGACTCATCTTCCTTTTGTTGCCGACACCAAAGTGATGAAGGCATTTCACGGTACACTGCTCATGTTTGGAGAAGCTCAACCTAAACCCAAACTTTGGCTGTTTGCAGCAGTTTGTTCCTCTGGAACTTTTCCAGTGTTTCTACTTTTAGAAAAAGAGAGATGGACTGAGTTGCTTTTCAACAGAATGTTTTAGCTTAAAAAAGGTCTGCAACAAAACCATATAACTACATGCACCATTGGCGTCTAAATTAACAGAAGCTGAATATGTATGGAAGAGGAAACAGGTGAGCTGCTTCATCACATTTCAACTGTTTTTCCAAGTTTGTTTTCTCTGAAAGAAATTAGGAAGCAAACTGCATTTGAGATGATTCCTGATTGGATGCTATGACTGATTCATTTTATATGACTGATTCATTTTATATGACTGATTCATTTTGTATATGATGAAGACTTCAGCCGACACGCGTCAGCAGGTTTGTTGGTTCAGCAAAATAATTTCAGAGATGAGGTGACTTCTGTAATTACTAATTATCATTTTGGAGTTTGTTTTGTTTTAGTCTTGTTTCACTGACTGTTGACTAAACTAGATTAAAACTACAATTTTTGTAAAACAAGTTTTTTCCTTGTTTTTGTTGTTTATAAAAGGTTTCCAACTAATAGTTTTCTGATATGTAAGCTGCAGTGTAAATAATGAGTAGGTGAGTAAAGGGAGTGGATTTTAGGACATGCTGTTGGTAATTCTGGAGGCATCATTAATCCAAATCAACCAACCATGTCTGTCCCCCTCCCACTCTTTACTTTACATCCAATCCAGAATGGAAGCTCACCATGGTATTTTCAATCAGATGAGTTTTTTTCCTTATTAGCAGCGTTGCTTTCTAGCGACGACAATGTCAGACAGTCAGTCCAGCACTTTGGTCCTGACTGGATTGTCATGGAACTTTGATCAGACATTCATGGTCCCCAGACGATGAACCCTATTAACATTCAAATTTGTGATTTTGAGTGAAATGTCCCAACAACTATCGGATAGATTGCTCTGCAGTTTGGTACTTTGGTGATCCTCTGACTTTTATTTGGCACCATCATCAGGTCAACATTTGAATTTGTCCAATACTTTGGTTTATGACCAAATGACCAAAAACTGACAATTTCCAACTTTTAGAAAATATCAAATCAGACATTCACACCCAGTTCATGCAATGACTGGTCAGCTGTGTGGACTTGGGAAAGGAGTCAGGGTTTGAACTTTTCCCTCTAGCTCATTTTTCATTCTTTCACTTATCGCGTGTATAACTGAGTGCAACACGATGAATGTCTTCAAAGAGAGACTGCCTGAAAACGTACAAAGGTATCCCCATATTTTAAGATATAATCTTGAATATTATCTTTTAAATAAATGTCTGTTAAGTCACTATCTATCGCCAAATGATGCATCACAATGGTGACTGAGCCTATGGCCCACTGATGAAAGCCTGCAGCATTTGCAGTATTACGACCCGGGTGTCTGTGGCGACTTTCGCGGTCTCTGCTAGTGTTGTGAGTAAACGGTTATTATGGCATTATAACAAACAAAGAAAAGGTCGATGACTGCAGACGATGAAACTTGAAACTGAAGTGAGGTCCAAAAACATACCTGCAATTACTGATTATCGCCATAGGTGCTGCAAAAAACAATCTTCGAGATTATAACTTTAAACGTTTCCCATCTTACTATGATGACAAGCTTTTCACTTCGCCTTCGATTGTGACCGTTTGAAACTGCTATAAAACACTTTTGATTTCTGATGTGGTCGGAACTAATTCTTTCTAGTACAACCCAACGCTTAGCCTTGTTATTCTTTAAACTAAAATTTAGGGCCGTTTTGATACAGTTCCTGTACTTAGCACAGCTCTCTCACGTACATCACTTCAGTACACCGCTGTAGTGGAACTTGTGTCCTTGTCTACACCCAAAGCAAAGCGAAGCATCGCTCTCATTACAGAGGCTAGTGACAGAATATTAAAGAGGGTGGGGGCCGAAATCTGTCTGGCACAGTGCCGTTTTGTCTTGGATGGGTGGAGGTTCCTCTCCATTTAATACGACACATGAAACGCTGCATGCTGCTTGTACTGACCAGAGTCAATAGCTTGTGTGGCAAGTGAAGAAAAATAAAACATGATTCGTCATACCTCATAACAAAGGGCCAAATAATTGATTATTGATAATTAATTAAAGGGGACAGTCCATAACCTCGGAGTGAAGAGATATTCAACTCTTTCAACTGATTTCTACTCACTCTGGATGGAAACATCTGTTAAACGCCTACATTTAAAAAAGGTAACAAGTGGGGAAATGAGCAGAGAAGACAGCTGTTCCCTTTTCTACTGCAGCTAATTAGCTATCAGAGGGAGTGACAGAAAAACTGTCAGCTAATAGCTTTGGTCTTACAAATCCCACATGCTATCACTGTGTGCTGTTTACTTTTCTCAACATAATGATGTTTATAATGAACGTACACTTGCGTCACACTTCTATTTTCAGATGTTAGCTGACACTATTATCCTGATAATGAGCAGCAGCTGAATGAGCTCTAATGCCTGGATTTAAATCTGTTCAGTTCAGTAGTGCTCTGATTATTCAGGTGACATGACGTTCCCTCCAGCAGCCATATTGGAGGTGAGTCACATGACTTCAAGAGTCAGGAATCTGATTACTTTAGACTCCTCCTCGACTTCGACTTGAACACCAATCACTCATGACTTCACTCAGACTTTCCGCTTCCCCAAGTCCAATAATTAAAAATTGTTAATAAAAAAAGTGTGCAGTGAATCATCTCTGACAGCAGATGTACTCTGGATCAGTCTGACAGAACAGAGAGGTGAATCCAGCTGCTGATACCTCCGGCCTAGGTTTGATTTGTAGTTCCGTGTTGGATTTTAGCCGTGGATAAAACCACCACAGATGGATGTATCATACATGATCAGGTCACATCATGCTTTAATTATATTCATACTAACTGATTTCACATTCTTTCATTTACTTTGGTTGATATAGAGCGAGACCTGCTGGCCACTGAGCAGCTCCACCAGAGCAGTTGGGGCTAACTGGCTGTTCACACCTACAGACTTAAAAACTGGGACAGTGATAAGCTACTATTCATTGTGAATGGGACCTGGTGTTGCAGCCCCAGCACCGCCTGCTGAGCTACAGAGGTTTATAAGGCGCCCAGCAGCACTACAGGGGAAAGATGAGAAAAGCTCAACTTCATGCAATTACGCAACGGGAGGGACAACCAAGCGAGAGCCAATCGCGCTCGTTTTAATGCTGCAGAAATAGAAGCACAAAGCCTACTTGGAAATCAGAAAGCCAACTAATCCACCTTCTTTTATGGAATCATAAAAAATCTGTTGTTTTGTTCGTTCCTGCTTTTCAAACCAATTTACTGACAGACTCTAAAAAGAAACTCCTTCCTGTTTTAATGCTGACTCATTAACTAAATTACGGGCATTATGGAGGATTCTGTAAACACACAGAACAGGTGTATTTCAAAGTAAAATGACTCTTTAAACTGCACATAACTGCCGCAGAGTAATTTGATGCAAATTGTTGAAAGTGATATTCGGTGCAAACTGTCCAGGATCTAATAATGCGCATCTTCATATTGGAAGAATTAATTCCATTTCTGGCGACGCAACACTGAGCTCTAATTGGACATCTTGCCTCCGAGGCTAAATGTATTGGTCTGAAAATGTATTAGACTGAAAACAGCTCATGTTTCTGAATGATACAACTGCAAATGATACGTTCAATTGATTGAAAGAAAAAAAGGACAGAGAAAAGACTCGATGCTGTAAAGGAGGAGGAGGGTTATTGAGTGAAGGAATAAAATGACATCTAATTATCCGCTGTTGAAATAATATGCTACTCCTGATGAATGAAAGGGCTCATTTGTTTGATGTGGGGGTACAGCACAATATGAACCAGTCGAACAATGATCTGTTCATTAACCATCCAACAAATGAGTCACAAAAGCACCACCATCCACATGTGTATCCACCTACACGTTTCACCGTTCCAACAACAATCCAGCTGGTCAGAAATTAACGGTGGCTCGAGATGAAAACTGCCCTTTAAAGTTCACAAAGCACGCCCTGACATGAAAAATGAGAAGAGGAAAAATACGCCCCTAATAATAAGCAGCGTCACCCTGTTCACATTTAATTTAGTAAAATATAAGGTGATTAACAGGAGCTGCAGACCGTGATGCTTTTACAGAGTGGGTGAGAAAAATGAGAGCACTATTTGATCAGAAACAAAAAAGGGACAAAGAAAAAGCAGAAAACATTTCAATCCAACTCCGGGTGTTCAGACACATACATACAAATCACTCAGGATCCTCTAAATGTGTTATTTTAATAAAAATAATAATTGATAGTGACGGTGTAGAGGTGACAGGGAATGACAGCGGAGAGAGTCGAGATGACATGCAACAAAGTTCCCCTGCCAGCGGACAACAACAGTGTAAATTCTCATAGCTGCGCGACAACACTCAACTGTGCATATCGTTAGCGCTACATGATCCCAACAGTTTAAATGGTTTGGCAGAATGCCTTCAAATTAGTACGGATTGGATGTGTACCAAGTAGAGGGTGACATGGGAGTGAATTTTCACTCCTGTCCCATCCCACTCCCACAAAACAATACTCCTGTCCCGTCCCAATCCCGGAAGAATGACTCCCGTCCCATCCTGTCCCGTGTTGGGGTTGTTGTTTTTGATATTTATACATATATAAACTGACCTCTTGTTATTTTGGGGATGTCCCGATCAAGTTTTTTTTGCCCCTGATCCGAGTCATTTAATATTGAGTATCTGCGATCGGATCGGGACATCCTTAGTTATTATCCCACAGCTCCCGTCCACTTTTTTTTCCCCGTCCCAACCCAGTCACGTGATGAATAGTGAAATTGACCCCCATCCCGCGAAAAAGGTCAGCCTCTACTACTAAGTATTGAGATGAAACGAGGACAAATCCAAAATTAGAGTTATTGGCGCTGATTCTAAAAATTCTGGCGAAGCAGACTGAACCTGAGGCAAAAGGTTTGTCATCACAGACAACGATCAGACCTCTGGAAGCACATCATACCACCTGTGAAATATTGCAGAAGTCTGACCATATCCTGCTCTTCCTGATCCAAAGAATGTGATTCATGCGTTGGTGTTTTCTCATCCGCAGCTCTTTTAACTGGATTACCAAAAAAAAAAAAAGTTTATACAAACTACAGCTGCCAGAGATTTAACAAAAACAAGTAAAAGAGAGCTCATCACTCACACTTCAGCATCTTTACATTGGCTTCCTGTTTGAAATTCTTATTACACTACAGCATCAAATGTACCCAGTTTGGAGAGTCTGCCTTATTTTACTATTTACTAAATATTTTAAGGTACGAAAACATAGTATGTCTACAAAGTGTCCTCACAGTAGGTGTAACAGTTGATAGTGTGCTTTGGTAACCCGTCTGTGTTTGACCAGAAGCGACTCAACTAAATTGTTAAGCAGGTCTCCAAAATAAAAAGGGAGCAACATTTGTTTCTACTTTTTTTTTTTTTATAAACTTCCTCCTGACTGTGTCCTCCACAGCTGTCAGTGTGAGTCTCACTGTAATGAAGCGCCACACACACACACACACACACACACACACAAAAAATGTACACTCTTTTGCCTCAGAAGGTGTGAGGTTATAATGATGAAGACTGGAGGTGACAAGCTGCAGAGTTAGAAAAGTGGTGCTATTCAGTCACTTGAACATGGATGGTTGGTTCTCATTCTTCCCTCTTCTCCTTTCTTCGTCCTCTTCCCACTAAAGCAGAAATGGAGGGAAGAAGGTACTGAAGAGAGGAAAGAAGACCAAGCGTGAACAAATTGTCATCCCAGCCAAAGACTACAGCTGGTGATTTCACTTATTAGTTCCTCTCTGTGTTCCTCCCTCTGAGTGCTAATCAGTGAAATCACCTGCTATGGTCTGTGGTAACAACCTCCACAGACGTCTGGCCAGGCCTGTGGTGGTTCTTCTCAGTGGCTTTAATGCTTCCTTTAACCTCATACCTTTATGACACCAGGTGAAGTGATTTATGTGGTTTTTAAAGACCTGTTGTAGCCTAAAAAACAATATGAAACGTGGTTCCAGAAAGATTGTGGCGTAGTGAACACTCGCAGGGCTGCTTGGTGAACAAATGTAGCTGTGAGCTACTCTCCAAGCCAGTTAACAAGATTCTTAGCTTGGTTGGTGACGGCACAATAAGTTAGCACAGTTAGACTCGTAGCATGGACTCCTGTCTCATAACTGAATGCAAACCACCGAGCTTCAATAAATCTGGACAGTGACACAAAGTTAATAAGCTGCGATGGCTTCTTCTGTTTTGGACTCTTTCTTCCCTCAAAGATCAGTCAAGACGGTTTGCTGTTAAGTCAACGATGCAAACTCGCATGTAAAAGTTCAGCAAAGTTTAAAGTTATAATCTTGAAGATTTAATCGGTAATTGCAGGTGTGTTTTTGGACCTCACTCCCCAAGTTTCATCGTCTGTAGTCATCGACCTTTTCTTTGTTTGTTTGTTTGGCCATAATAACCGTTTACTCACAACGCTCGCGGAGACCGGAAAAAAATAGTACGTTGCTCCACACACACAGGTGAGTTGAAGAGCGAGTCTGTCGCGTTAAGTCTTGTTAAAAGCTGAACTGTGCGCCGCTTGGGATTTTTCCGGGAAAGTCGCCACAGACACCCGGGTCATAATACTGCAAATGCTGCAGGCTTT
>NTHP01000568.1:38564-89740 GCA_003416845.1 Oplegnathus fasciatus | reverse complement strand
AAAACTTCTGCCTTTTCCATTGAGAGTGCTCACATGAGCACAAGAGGTCAGGAAAATGTAACTGTAGGTCATTTTTTTAAAGTGTCCATGCGACAGGGCTTTGATTTGTCCGGTGAGAAGGTCTCAAACAACAATCTAACTGCTTAAAATGCCATCAGAACTCCTCCTGCATGTGGGGCACAACAGCTCTGGAAAAAGTTTGCAAGCAGCTTCCTGCGTTTTGGACTCCCCTGCTCTCCGTCCCCCTCAAAGGTCAGAGCATCCGAGAAGGCCTGCTATTGGTTAATGGTGTGGATTATCTTCAGCTCACGAGCAAATCTACTAATTGTGATGATTTTGTTAAAATTAACTATGAGTGCCTGGGCTTTAAGAGAAGACTTTATTATTAACAAAAGACAGCCTAAAATATTTACAAGGACAAAATACTGAGCTACAGTTCCTGATGGAAAGAAATGGACTGTCAGCAGGTAAAAGACATCATCATCAGTCTCACCTGAGCCCCATCAATCACCTGAGCAGAGTGTGCGTGTGAGAGAGAGACAGAGGGTGGTGTACAACATCTAATTAATCTAAATCCTCACATTGTGACAACTGTAAGTACCCCAGAAAAATAAAATCACACACTCATCTACCTGCCTCCTTCACACACTCTTCGCCTCACTCTGTTTTATTGATGACGGGTTTTAAAACCTGTGTTGTCACAGCAATATCAGTTCAGGTGCGCACGAACGCATCTCTCAGGCAGGGAGCAGGTGTGTTGCTCAAATTGTTTTATAAAAGAGGGCAGAAATATCCGTTTATTTAATATCAGCACAGATGTGATTACCTTACAATCTTTATTTTATTTAGTTATAGATCTGTCAACATGGTGGCGTGTCCCTTTTAGACATATACAGGAAGGAACTAAAAGCATCAAGGGCTTTTAAACATACTCTGATTAGGTTGGCCAATATCATATGGTGTCACTGAAAGACTGACAGTACATCAGATTGTCACATCCAGCTCAAACTTGAGCCTTCCAACATTTCAGAGGAAAATGTCCACGTTAGCGGCCTGAGCGCAACATGTCTGCCAGTTTTGTTGACGATAATGGTTGGAAGGTGTTGCTAGGTGGCTGGAGGGGAGTTGCCAGATGTTTTCTGGATCTGCCTGAAACCACTGCCTCTTACACCCACACAGTATTCCCTACATAAAAACACTTAGTTTGGTCTATAGTGAGCAGTAAATTGCTAATGTCCCATATAAATGATCTATTGAGGCAAAGCATTGGTAGGTAGCAAACAGTGGTAGGGTTCAAGGGCATCAATAGATTTAAATGAATATTTCTGATTTTCAGGTTCTTGCAAATTAAATCCCATTCTTTGCGAATTATGAAAACATCAGTCAGTCACCAATTTGACAACTTGTAAACTGCACGATGAAACACGCTGCAAATACAGAAGACAAACAGGACAAACAACAGGAGTGAAGCTACATGGGGACACTACGAACTGATGAGCTAGTGATTAGTAAAAAGCTAAAGCCACATTCACAAAGTGTCGGTTAGACAGTAACCATCCTTGGAACAAGACTCAGGGTGTAGTCAGTCAACCGCACCAAGACCCTTTGGAGGAGGTGGTCTCTGTCCGGTCCCAAACGAACTCTGGAGCGGTTCATTTGCGGTGGGAACATGATCAGACCCAACTACCAGGTGTACTCCGCAAGTTTGCGCTAAACTGCTCCTGTAGCCAGGTGTGCTTTGCATTCTGGGATGCGACAGAGCAAGCAAACTGTTTCTAGAAGTAGCAGCTAGCCTTTGCTCCATGTTAATTTCCATAGCAATGTTTCTCTCACAGAAATATGCACTAGTCTAGAACACAGGACCTTCCTCCTGAATTTACTTTATCTGACAGACATCTGACCAATAAGCGGAGTGAGCGTTCTCACCTGGTTTGTAGTGATGCATTTTGGTTCGCTTGGATTTTTCTCTGTGTGAAAAGAAACCAAACCAAGAGGGAAAATTTACAAACTCATCAACTGATTCACATCAGAGCAAACGAACTGAGGGTGTGAGAACGCCCTAAGAGTCTGCAGCCATGCTAACAGCTCTGTGAGGCTGTACTGTGGCACAGTGGTGCTTTGAGCTAACATCAGCATGCTATTGTTTGGCATTTACATGCACCTGCAGCCTTGCGGCACCCGAAGGCTTCTCCTTGAGCTCCTGTGGCGTGGATTACACCTCATATTAATTCACATTGTCGCTTTGGACAAAAGCATCTGCCAAATGAATAAAAGTAACTAACATGATGACAATGATGTTAGCATTCTGATTCTAAGCAGGTATAATGTTTTTCATGTTCACCATCTTAGTTAGCGTAATTAGTTCTAAATACAAAGTACAGCTGAGGCTGATGGGGATGTCATTAGTTCTGCAGGTAACTGATCATAAATCAAAGTACTGGACACACTTTGCTGGGATTGCGACAGCTCACACAACAAAGAAAAATATGGAAAAGCATTTTTATTATCTGTGACTTTATTTCAAACGTGTCTGTTGTTAGGAGGAGTAGATCTGATGCGTTTTTTTCTACCTTTTTTAATGTATACTGGTAATTATCATGGATGTGCAAATCTATAAGACTTTTTATAAATAAAAGTCTTAAAATATAGGATAATGTTCTTCCTTTTAAAAATAAATGAATCAATAAAAATCTGTTTTGTGGTTCAGCTTTTTATTTTCCACTGCAGCACTGATAATAAAATCCATATGCTCCCTAATGCGATGTGACACACACACATACTAATTCAGTGTAGCATGAAGCAGCCTAATCTTACATAAGCTCTTATACGCTCTTGACCATCTGTCTGCTGTGATTGAATGAAGTGACAAACACTCAGACACATATTTTGATAAATTAAAGGTTCCGCTCATATCTGAAATGTGGCTGACAGCAGATCTCAATCATAAACATCCATAAGAACCATCTGTGCCTATTTTGACTCCCACATGCTGCTGTTGGAGAGAGGATCTTGACGTACTTGTGGATGTTCAGCGTTCCTGCACGCTCTGAGGCTGAATTCACAGCTGTGTGTAAATGCGTGTGAGCTGATGTTTTGTCTTCTATCTTCTGCACCAGAAGATGAAACTGAGTTATTGTGGAGGAGATGACAACCGTCTGTCTGCAGGTTCTTCTCTCACTGCCCAAAAAACCTCCACGATCAGATGGTTGTGTCATGACTGGTTATGCAGGGCAACAGGGATAGGATCCAAGTGCAGACAGAGGAGGCAGCAGGATGACTTCAGTGATTTATTGATTCAATTATCTTAAAGGAAGGTGCAGGTAGGTTCAGGTGACAGAAGCTCAAAAGCAAAAACACAAAGCAAGATAGCAACTAGGACGAACTGACAGAGGAACAAAGGAAGTGGACCGGTATATGGAGAGAGAGGCTGATGAGGGAATGAGGTGCAGGTGGGGAGATGGGCGGGGACGCTCAGGTGAGGGGAATGAGGTGATTGCAGGGCAGATGGGAGTGGCAGGATCTGGAATGGAAAGAGAAAATTCTGGGGGCATCTGACAGGTAAAGAATAACACTGAAGGAGCCTAGAGGGCTCATCCCAAGTCTCTTAAATTGCGTCCACGTTTCCCTCATTTGCTTCCTTTCTTTGCGTCTTAGTCCCTCCCACCGAGGATGCAGGAGAGACGCAAGGAAACCAAGCGAGGAGAGAGGAAACGAGGGAATGTGTTTAAAGAGAAATGAGACGTCCTTTCCTCTGAAGCGTCCCGTGAAGCGACGGCCGTCTCTGACGACGGCGGCAGCTGATCCAGCTGTGATCAGCTGTCAGTCGGCTTTAACAGCTGTAGAGACTTTTGATGGAGTTTGTGTCTGCACACATGTTGTACTGATACTAATAAAGACACACAGTTCTCAGCGGCAGAGCAGCAGTGTTTTCTCTCTGTAGCCTGTTACCTGTTTAACAAACACCTGCACATGAAGAACAACCTGCAGTCTGTATTTATACTGTGTCCTGCTGAGAGGCANGAATTCATTATTTAATAACTCAAAATAGGATCATGGTGTCTTTTATTTATTAGACTAAATGTTGACGCTCAGGAATGATCAGCCTCACCTGTGACTGAATGGAAATGAGGACAAATGATGTAAAAAGTGTTTGTTGCTGACAGACAGACTCTCCTGCTCTCTCTGACTTTAATTGGATCCATAATAAAAGTTAATGGGGGAAATAACAGATGATGAAAAGAAAAATCTTTCTAATAACTGGTGTGGGTGCAGGGTCATAAGTGAAGTCGACTCAGATGATTGGGTCAACATTTTCATCAGCTCCTCTTTTGAGCTGAACAGGACGTTAAACTGTTCAGGTGGGGAGTTCAAATAGGAAGTGAGGGGACATGACGAGATTCATTTTTAGTTTAACCTTAGCATTGTTTTACGTGTAGAATAAAGACCTCTTTGTTGTGAGCATTTCTGAAAACATATTTTGTGTATATCTACATGTAAACACTGAGTGTAGTGACAAGAGCGATCTGTCAGCTGAAGCTGCACATCGACACGTGTTGACTGGAAGTGTTGACAGGCTTCTTCCTCTTCTCTCCCACATCCCTCCATGCTCTCTTCTGTCCTCGTCCATCATTTCACCCATCATCTTTGGCTGTTAAGAGCTGTTCAATAATGTGTAAACACACACACAATAACACATGAACATTCACACACACACACACACACACCTTTGCCAATATGCCTCTACCTTGGGAACATGTTGTTTGTCTCGCAGCCTGTTTTATTGGCACAATCATTGAGTGTGTCACAGCAGGGACAGAAAATAACCCACAATGCACTGGGGTGGGTTGGTGAGTGTGTTCAGAAATAAAACTCCTCTCAGCTCCTCCATGACGTCAGAGAGAATCATCGAACAAGAGCAAAACTCAACATGTTTCTGTCACACACTTCGTCCGGAGCTTGATTATTATTATTCCATCTTTTTATCACCAATACTCAAAAATTAGAAATAATTTTGGCACATTTGTAAACTAAATTACATTTTATATTTGCTGCACACGTGATGCAATAAAATCATGAAACATGGCAGAGCTTCCTGAAAATACAGAAACAAGTGGAGAACATGCGGTTAATTCTGTATATACAGTATAAATGTAAATTTGATGGAACAGCTGCCAGTTTCTCCTCCTTTAAAGGCATACTTCAGCAATTTAGTACTGCGCTTTCATAAAGTTGGAAGACTGGAGAGAGACAATTAAAAAAAAAACACTATTAAGATCCTACCCATTAGGCCGAATTCACGTCATATGGACGTTACCATAAATACCAGTTTCTGACTAGTTACCGTGTGAATGGCGCTTGAGCTTTGCTCTTGTGAGTTTCTGTAGTCTGTCCTCTTCCAGGTCTCCATGGTGGAGAGGAGGTCATGTGACTCAGATGGGATCCATGTTTACAATCACGCTGTGATTTTACTATGTTGATCTATTCTGTACACACGACATCTATTTCCTGACGTTTCTTCCATTTCTTTTTGAATCGAGGGTCTAAAGACAGAGGGTGTCGTCTGCTGTACAAACCGTAAAGCCCGACGAGGCAAATTTGTGATTGGTGATATTGGACGATATAAATAAAACTGACCTGACTTGACTACTGCTGACGTTAACATCAAAGTTTCTGAAAGCTCAGAGAGATTCAACTTGGTGTTAATAAAGCAAACAAACATGGACGACCAAAGAACCTCATTCAAAGTAATTCAACTCGTGTTTTGTGGATGTAGAGCTAAATTCCCCTCATGAGACCAGCTCGGTCAATGCCATCGTGCAATCATATACAGCCATTTTGAGTTGCAAGCTTGCAAGTCATAAATCGTAAGATGTTGCTTTTTAAAAATATGCTGGGGGGAGAGAGTTCTTGCAGAATTTGAGGTTGTCGTTTCCCTTTAAAATGTCAAAATCCACCTGTAACTGAGGCAGAAGTGAAGGGTCTCACCCTTGATGCAAACTGTGATGAATTGCTGTGACACTTTTCCAAGTACACATTACTGCCTGGCACGGCTGACTAATTCACTTCTTCCTGCACTTTCAGGGTGTTTTTCAAGGACAACTGAATGGTTTTGTCATTATTTGAAGGTGCGATTCATCAGAACGCTGAACAGGCTGTAAAACCTGTGAAAACCAGTTTTATCCACTGACAAAGTGTGGATGTTCTTTGTTGTGGAGAGCAAGAAATAAACTTAATCATCACAGCTGCTAAAGTCTGACAGAAGGAAGCTGTGTAGCAGCAAGAGAATGTCATTTATTAAAGTGGAAATAGACCTCATGTGGTGGGAAACCAGATAATTGACTGTTTGGTGGTGAAACGAGCTGCAACAGCTTCACTTTGTACAGCTGAAAGAGAAAAACAATAAAGTTCCTTCATCTTGTCCAGCTTGATGCACAAATCTACATTTCTTCTTCCCATTCAGGTTTTTCTTTATCTCCTCCCTCTTCTTTTCCTTTTCTTTTCTTCACTTCTCTTTTGGATTTTTGTTTGTTTTCCTCTTTCATTACAGAAGAAAGACCCTCTTCTCCTTTTTATTTGTCCCTCATCCTAACTCCTCTTTCACCTTCTCATCTTTTTTCCTCTTCCTCCGTTGTTTTCATTTTCCATTTTCTCTTCTTCCTCTTTTAAACACCTCCTTCACTTTGACTTCCCTATTCAGATTTTCCTTCTCCTTTCCTCTCCCCATTGCTTCTCTCTCTGCCATCACCTGTTTTACTTGATTTCATTCTTCTCCTCCTTTTCTTCATCATCTCATTTTCCTCCTCCTTCCCTCCTCAGTTCCTTATTATGCCTCTAGTGTTTCCTCCTTTCCTGTCATCAGAGCAGCGTACAGTGACAGTAATAAAGAGGGAATGGTTTGAAAACGTCTCTGTAAAGCAAAGCAGTCCACACTTAGATGGGAGGCGGCTGAAGATTTGGGACAGTCGGGGAAACACTGGAGAAGAAAATATGACAGTAGGAGGATTTTCCCCTGATAGCGACTTGTATTAAGACCCCGAGGCAGCTGTCAGAGTGAGAGACGGCCTCTGAACTGGAGCCGAAAAGTTACAATAACAACAATAACACAATATGCCCAAAAAAATCCTAAAATAAAATATTAAAATATATAAATAAAAATATTGTTGAATCTCTAGTTCAAGTCATGATGATGATGATGATGATTATGATGATGATGATATGGTGAACAGGTCTATTAATTTTACATTCATTTTATTGTGGTTATGTAGTTTTATGTTAGTCTATTCAGATTTTTCCAGGGGAAGGCAGACTGTCTGTTCATGACTCATACGACAGGTCTGAATGTCTCATTTGTATCTTATGAAATGACTCATATGTAACCCGTTTGTACTTTTGTGAGGCCCATTGTTCTCCATCCTCTCCTTCCTCTTCCTTTCATCCTCCCCCTCTCACCTGCCTTCCTCTCGTCCCTGTATTCCTCATTATCTTTCCCCATTTTTCTTGATCTTAACCACCTGTTTGCTCTTCTTGTTCTGCCTCTTCTATTTATCACCCTCTTTATCCTCTGATCCAACTCTTAAGTCCTCCTGCTGTAGCTTACTCTTACTTTTCCTACACCTTCATCTCATGATCTTCATCTCTCTTTGTCCCGCTTCTTCTCTTCCCATTCCTCTCTTCCTCATCTCCCTCCTCCATCTGCACTCTCTGTTCTTCCTCTTTTACACCACTTCCTCTTTCTGTCCTTTGGATACGGCTCTTCCTCAATGCCTCCTCCTTCCTCCCACCTCATCCTCTCTTCCTTTCCTGGTTTCTTCTGACTTCATCTTTCCATCTTTTTATCCTTCACACACACACACACACACACTTCATCCCTCATCCCTGTCAGTCCTGACTTTCTCCTTTGTGCTCCGAGCAGCTCGCCTGTTGAAAACAAGTCACAGTGGGTAAAGTCATTAGACAAGACGGATGTGTTTGGAAGTGGATGAGAGGCCGTCTGTTCCGATGGCTCGAGGGCTCTCGAGCCAAAACACCAGCATGACTCATCTCTCCGTCTTTTCCTCTGCAAAGTTTAGTTGTAAAGCCCTGAAAGTGACTCCTAGAGGAGAAGCTGCTCATTACAGCCACGAGAATTATATCGAGTCACGAAGAGACCGACCAAAAAATAATAATATGCTGTATCGATTTGAACTATTCTGTTTTTAATCTCTTCTGCAAGTCTCGTAATAATTATTAATATTTTTAATGTTTTGCAAGAATTATGGTGAAATATTTTAAAACTAAAGTTGCTCACGTGGCCAAATCAAACGTCCTCATCCTTGAAGCCTATTCAGGAAAAGCAAAAACATGCACATGTAATCAAATCTACCCAACCTGATCATAATATACAACATTTTGTCCTCAAAGCAATCTGTCTCTCATACAATCATGACTTGTAATACAACTTTATACTCACATCTTATTGATTTTTTCTCTAAATTTCAACTTCTCAAAATATCGCATTCTTTGTTCTTAAAATCTGTTTTTTTCCTAACAGCAGATAATACAAAATGCGGCTTTTGGGAAGCTTAAAGCAGTTCTTGATTCTCTTCAAGCATTTCTTGATTCTCTATGCCGTTCCTGTGTCTGACTTCCTGCCCGGCTCATCTGCTCTATGCAGATTAACGCAGCTTCCATCAAAAGTAGACGAGGCGCGTGTTTGGAGCGGAGCGAAGAGCTGCTTCTGGGGCGCATCTGAAATGCACTGCGGCGCTTCTGGTGGAACCACCAGCACTGACTAGAGTGGCCGCGATCGGCCACGTCGCAGCCAGAACGCCACGCAGATGTGCCCCGTGGGATCAAGCTGTTACAATACAACACCAACTGTTGTAGTGTAAGGTGTTCCTGTTATTATGTCCACTCCTTGTACACATGTATATAGTATGCATATGTGGAGTTAGTGCACAAAACCTTGCACAGCCGTTAATTTTCACACACAAGTGTGAAGTCGTTTTAGTTCCTAAACCTGACCAAACCTGAACTATAGAGGTTGCAGATCATATGAATCTTTTTGTAACAGTTTATGAGGGCACTGGAAGATGTTGAGGACTTTTTGCAAGAAATTTCTGTCAGGTTCTGTATGTCTTAGACATCAATCCACCCAGTTTCAACAGCTTATCGTGGTCTCGACTGTGGTGGCAACAGGCTAAGCAAACTAGTCCAGATGTTTTTCTCCCTTGTCATGTCCTCCAGCTCTTCCTGGGGGATCCTGAGGTCAGGCCAGATGGGATATGAAATCCCTCCGATGTGTTCTGGGTCTGCCCTGGGGTCTCCTCCAAGTTGAATGTGTCCAGAATGCGTCCACAGAGAGGCATCCTGATCACCTCAAGTGGCTCCTTCCAACACAAACAAGCATCGTTTCTACTATGAGCTCCTTCAGGTTATCTGAGCTCCTCAGCTCTTACCCAAGGGGAGCCCTGATGCCCTGCCAAGGAAATTCAATATATTGATACGCAACAGATATAATTAGGGTTGTCCTGATCCGAGTCTAAGTATTGGGTATCTGCCAATACCTTGTCCAATCCACAATGACACAGCTGCCCAGTTAACGCTCCAGCTGAAAAAGAGATAAAATAGAACTATATTCATCTCAAAATGAATGTTTGTTCCAAAGATGCTCAGTATACGAAGTAAAAACAATATACAGCTTTGCAAGATATGCTGCTGTATGTTGATTTAATATGTGTCTGACACATTATAACAGCTGTAGCTACTAAATTTGGCACACCTTATTTTTCACAAGCTACTTGATCCAAATACTGAAGGAGCACGGTGAATTTGTTTTGCTGTTGAGTTCAAAAATCAACAAGCTTTCTCCAGTATCGTAGACTACACCTTTAACTGGTGAAAGTCGGTGGCCGACAAGGGCAAACGCGCTACAACGGCCCAAAACATTTCTATTAGGAGAAACGATGCCGATTCAAAAACACACATGAAAAGCCAAAACAAATATAACAAGGGAGACGTGCTGCAAATGAAAAAACGATGCAAAGTTAAAAACACATGAACCCTGAAAACAGAGGAGACATAAAAACATACGTCTCCTTTTGTATGTCGCCTCTTTACTCCACCTCTCGCTTCAAAAACAAGCACGCTCTCTCGTCTGGTCTCTCTCTCGGGTCGAAAATCAAGCTGTTCCAGTTTCGGGGTTTGTGTGTTTTTGACTTTGCATTGTTTCTGTATTTGCAGCACGTTTGCTGTTAATGTATTTGTTTTGGCTTTCCATATGTGTTTTTGAATTCACATCGTTTCTGAAGCTGCGGCATGTTTCTCCTAATGGAAAGGTTTTGGGCCGTTGTAGCGTGTTTGCCCTTGAATGCGACGATCAGTGCCGTCAAAAACGAGGAGCTGCTACCTGAATATTTTGGACACGTCTCTCTGCTAATAAGAAAGAGACAGGAGAGATTTGACAACAGATTTGTGTTGTGTCCTCCTGAAATGCAGCTGGATCGGCTCGGGACATCTCTGGATAACATCATCACGACTTGTTGAAGGTGGAGAGACATTAATGTGAACTGGACGTTGTTAACGAGTGAGGAGAGAAGACCATATAGGACTCCAGCCCTGCCAATGAAAGGCCACACTGTGAGAACAAAACATGAATATAAGGTGATCAAAGCCAGATACAGTCTAGTGTGAAGATTTAGTTAGAAGTCAGTTTTGGGGGAAACGTTATCTGATGTTCAAAGCTTCAAATTTTAATTGAATCTCTGCTCCACAATGATGTTTGTAAGGACTGGAAATGTTTAAATGTGTTTAGCAGAGTTTGAATCACAGATGGAAGTTTCTGTTATTCACATTCTACCTGTTTTTTTTTGTGTGCTTTTTTTTTTTTAACCTTTTTTTCAAGCACAAGGCCTTGAAACAAAAGGTAAAGAACAGCCTCGGAGGGCGCTCAGAGTATGTAGTGAAAGTTGTTAAAGAGGGAAGAATTTAGAGAAAAAGACATCTGAAAGACAGACAGACTTTTCTGAAACATTCATCAGTCTCATCACATCTTGTGAGGGCAGAAAAGGAACCCGAGAATCAGATAAGTTGGGTTGAAAAGGACATTACCATTTTGCTAATAGAGGGTTGGGTGATGTTATGAAACACGAAAGTCAACAGTCCACATTCATATTCACCTTCTCAATGAAACACTAGTGAGTCATCGGCTTTGTTAATGGGAAACCATTCAGCGCTGCGGCGTGGGACTTAAATGAGTCAGTATCTCGATTTAATAGAAACCTGAAAACGGTTTAAAGCATGCAGAGGACAGACGATTAAAGTCTGAACTGTAATGTGCTAATTCAAGCCGCTGAATAGCCGTCTTGCTGACATTTGACAGAACGGAGAGCTGGAGGGTCCAAAATGGAGGAAGCTATCTTAGCTTATTAGCTTTTATTTAACCTCCTCCGTCGGAGTACGAACTGCTCCACAGAAGAGAAATAGTTTGCAGAGAGTTACGAGACAGAAGGCAGTGGTACAAATATGTGTTAAATTAACTGAACTGGCTCAGTTAGCGATCAAGCTGTTAGCACTGTGCCACTTTCTGGTGTAACCAGGCCTGCAGGGTGTCTGGGTCTAACTTACCGTCGATTACATTATTTCGTCACTCGTTTCAATGGAGCTCTGTCATGGACACTACCGCACACTACACAGATAACACTTGATAGTCCCTTTATGTAGAAAGGAAAACAGCTGTTTTTATCTTGAATTGTGCAAAAAAAACCCCCATCAGATCAGTCCTAACCAAGCTTGGTGATGGTACATCCCCCTTAGATGAATGTGTAAGTGATAAAATGTGTTCATATGTGCTCCCTCGTGCTATTGGCGGGTGAATCTGGGGGCCTGCAGCCAATCACCGTCTCTCTGGGGGTGTATGAACACTGAGGAGCCAACTGCTCCTGGCCACTTCTGCTGAGTGTTTGTGTATTGTGAGCTCTTTGTTGTTGTCAGGTTAATGTTAGAAAGATAGTGGTTTTGCTGTTAGATTTCAGTTAATCAGTTAATTATAGTCATATAATTAATTATAGTTAAGGTTATCTGTTTTTGTTTTGTATCTTAACAACTACCTTGAACTCCCTGCCTGGAAGCCCCGCGGGGGAGAGCTGCCGTTTCTGTTACAGTCGCTCCTCATATTCTTCATCTAGTTTTGTTACTCTCCTCTCCCAGAGACCAGCTCGGGGTCGTAACACTATAACATGAGAAAGTATGTACAGAGGAAGAAGATGACATGGAAGAACCTCTGATGAGACCATTTTCATCACGTTTCACGTGATTGGTTGAATAATAATGATAAAATAATAAAATAATGCCTTATTCTTTCATTTCATAAAAGTCCTGACTCTTAAGTATTCATCTTATACCTGTCCCTTTTGTATTGCAGAAAATGCTTTCTTGAGCACAACATGAAGGATGTTAAACCAGCACTCAGATGTGCCGACCGGGTCCCTTGACCATTTCAAAGAGCCAAAACCTGATTGTGTTTTTCTCTTTCTTTCCAACCGAGTGGCTCTTGAGGATGGAAACAAAGAGCAGCACATACCGTAACCAAGGGCAAGGACACCTTGTTTAAATACAACCAAATAGAATACAAATAATGAGAGGCTGCCAGCAGAAACGGTGGAGCACTGAATTAGTTTTTAAGGACAACTATGGCCCTGCTGAGGTTGGGAGGATCGATTCATCAAATGGGCAGTCGTTGTGACTCCATCACGTCTCTGTAACTGTTGTAAACTTCAATCATTAGAGGCAGCAAAGTCAAATAAAAGCTGAGTTTGGTCATAAACATTCAGGTGGTCCAGCGCTGCAGTGTCAATCTAATGATATGTATTGAGTGTATTTCCTCAGAGATAAAATATAGGCACAAGCTGATTATAACAAAAAATTAAGTACAACAAAGTGAGAAAACACCAAGAAAAGAAAAAGAAGCCAAATCTTTCGACAACAAGTAAATAAGAGCACAAGATGGCGAGGTCAAACAAAACAAACACCATCTGTGTCGACTCCACAGGCAGAAACACTGAAATCTCTGCTGCTTTGGCAGAGAACCCAGAGACGATGTCTATATGCGTGGAGATTTGTGCATTCTTCTTTTTTGTCATAATAAGAATGATCATTTGAATCATCTTAATGACAAAAACGTGCTTAATTTGACTTGGTAACAGTGAAACGATTACTTGATTAATTAATTAATTAGTCAATCAACAGAAAATCTTTCAGTCAGAACAGACCACAGATAATATAACCATTTTATTGACATATTTGTTCTGTTTACTGTTTATTCCAGTAATATATGTGTTACTTTCATTACTTAAAAACTAACCCTGTCTCTTGCTGGTGAACATTTCTGTAATTTTGCAGCATTTAGCGTCACTTTCCTGCAGGGCTTTTTAATGCGCTCCCTCTCAACTCCACCTTTTCTCTTTCTCTTGGTATCTCCCTCACATGCACTGTCCATTTTGTCTCCACGCTGCTCGGCCACGTGCGCTCCACTCAGCACTGGCTGAACGTTGTGATGATGCGTACAGGCGTGCAGCCAATCACGTGTGATGACAGGTAGCGATCATATCATCAGGTTAAAAGCAGGTGGGGGGGCTGAGGAACTGTAGCAGCCCCGTGCTGTTTTCGCTTTTATGCCCGGCTGCCGGCCCAGTCTGTGACCGATTTCACACTCATGGTTGCCTTTGGCTGTGGCCTTTTCAGTTTGGTCACCTGTTGCAGATCGCTTCTATCATTTCTATTTATATGTGTATATATATATATATATATATATATATATATATACACATATAAATAGAAATGATAGAAGCGATCTGCAACAGGTGACCAAACTGAAAAGGCCACAGCCAAAGGCAACCATGAGTGNNNGTTGGTTCTGCTTTGTGCTTAATGAAGATTAATGAAGATGATCTAAATCTAAATAAATCTGTATTTATTTCCTTCTTACATAAAGGCACAAACAGCCGTAGGCATGAAGTAAAATGAAATGTTCATCGGTGAGAAGGTGTTTGTGTGTGTGAGTTTTGTGTGTCTCTGTTTGCTTGTTTAGGAAAAGTCAGGAAACAGGTGGATGTGAGGGAGACTTTGTTTCCAGTGACCGTACAGTTTGTTACTCACTGATGTTAAAACTGCCGCTCGGTGCGTTTGCTGCCGTCAGAGGGATTAACGGGAGCAGCTCGAGCGTTAATATGAATCGACTCTGACATCTTGTAAGGTCGTTTCGCTGTCTGGAGACGAGAGAAGTGGTACATGCAAAAGGTCTCGGCGCAGGGCCGGTTCCCCGGGGCATGAAGGTGAAAAAAAAACCAGTTACACACAGACTTGCATATATACATGAGCACACGTGTATTCCCACAAGTCACGCATACATTCAAGAGAATGGACTGAAATTCATCTTTGACACAACCAGCTTTTAATTTGAATTCAAACCATAAGTTCAGTTTATGTTTACTCAACTGGAGCTTGACTGAGCAAATATTTGACTCTTCGTCGCTGTTGCGCTTTATATTAAGACTCACACCTGGGAGCTGCTCAGTGTAACCGCTGCCATCCGTCTGACACGATGTCCATTTAAAATGAAGTGTCTCCTGTTGCGTGCTTGTTGTGAACACCAGGGAGCAGGACAGACAGACACTGGTACTTGCCTACCGTGCTGCGAATGGCTCAGGCCCATCCTGCATCCAGCACATGGTCAAACCTTACACCACAGCCCGTCCACTACGCTCCGCTACCGCCAGACGGCTTGCTACTCCCTCACTGCGAGGGGGGCCCAGCTACTGCTACCCTATTGTCTCTACATGTAGCACTTGAAGCAGTTCAGCTTATTCGATGAAGTTGATGTTCTTGCATTCTTGCAAATTTAGGTAGCATCCACATGGTTGAAGTCACTTTGCATAAAAGCGTGTAAAGTAATGTAACGACAGTAATATCTAAGATACTGAAAGATTCAAAAAAATTAAGTTGATATGTACATTAATTCCCTTAATGTGTGTGGTTTCTTCTGTAAATGTCAGAGGCCAGAAGTGACGTCTTCGAACTGAAAGATATTCAGTTTACAATGAAAGCACAGAAAAATAAAAGCCTCACGTTGAAGATGCTGGATCCAGAAGGATTTACTTGTCAGCTTGATAAATGACTTCATTAATCAGTCATCAAAATTGTTGTCCAAGTTTCTTCTGATATTTAAGTTCAGCACCACGTGACCCTTTAAACAACAGCAATTATATTGTAGTTTTAAATGTAGGCGACATATTTAAGTTACTGATTTTATTCATCAATGCATTTTGACCCCCAGTCCTTCTCTTCAATAGTTCATATGATCGTGTCTTACATTTAAAAGATGCATGAAATACAACCCAAGTCCCATTTCAATTACACATAATCTAATGGAACATACACCGATGTTTCAAGGGAGTTTATAAAATATAAAATTCTGTAAGAAATATGTCAGATCANTTCATCTAACCTCCCAGAATTACCAAACAGTCAAGACTCAGAACGAAATCGTTATTTTTTCATCTTTCACTGTAAGGTAATTTCAGCTGCCTGGTTGTGTAAAAACCGTAACACAGACAAGGTGAAACACTGCAGGTCACACAGTTCACATTAGATTAGAAAATGTCAGGACTTCTGTCATTTAACGTGGACAGAAATATGAAGTGTTTTTCAAGTGTTTCAGTTGTCTGTCGTTTTTTTCTTCAAAGCAGACTTTAGTTTTTTAAGACTAGTAAACTGAAGTGCAGCGTAGTCATGCAGTTCAATGAGCACAAACAAACAGTCCAGTATCTTTATTTGTACAAACGAAAGTCCAGTTTGCATCCAGAGTGTTTTTGTCCGAAGCCTCTCGTGTGGATGATGATGGATTAAAGTGTGAGAGTGGGTGGATTAGGAGAGATGGTGTTTTCAAGAGTTGTTGAGTGTGAGCGACTGCATGCTGCAGACACTTGTTGTGATTTCACGCCTAATAATACCCAGACTGAGCTGTAATAACGCTGATACACTTTACTTTCATCAGGACCTGTGAACAGCTTTCACACTGTGCAGAACAAAGCAGACTAAAATTAACCTCGGCAATGTGCCGGTAAATGTGTTCCATTTTCCATGAATTTAACGAGTAAAAGGAAAAACAAACCTGTTTCTGAGCTTCATCTTTTGAAATGAGTCACACACTTTTATGTCTCATTGGATAGACTTCTTTTTCATTTGACATGGAGCTGTTTGCTGCTGGAAAGTATTCTCAGTTATTTTGCTGCTAAATAATCTTTAATGTGTGTTACGGTCAAGAGAGGAAACTTTCACATCCCATTAAAAAGTTCACGTGAGTTCACGTCAGTTAATAGTTGGTGATTATAGTTAATGATTGGTGCATGTATGTTTCACACACAGTCCATGTTCATGCAGTGTGAAAGGCAGGTTAATTGCATAAAGCAGGATCAATAAATACACTGAACAGTGGTAAGTGGGTATAGATAATGGATGGTGGGATGGTCAATGCTGTAAATACGTACAGAGGCGCTCTCACTTGTGCTTTTTCAAATCCCCAGCCTTTAAACCAAATGTTTGAATCTGTAAAGCATACTTGTACCACTTGGCAGGAGTTCTAGCTTCTTCCTGTCATTATATGAAGAACAAAGAGCTCAGGATCACAAAGTCTGCGTGCACAGGGAAGGTTTGTGACGGCATCCAGTGAAACTTTTGCACGTTGCCATCAAACTGTCCCTGCACAAGCAATTAAAAGACCACTTGCTGGGACGTGTCCCCATGAACCAGAACTATCTGTGCGTAAGTGTGTACATATCTGCGAAAATATGTGCGCCACAGTGTGTCTGTGTGAGTGAGCGAGCGTGCAAGAAGTGGTTTGGCATGCAGGTGTGAAAACCAGTGACATGTAGCAGAGTTCATGCTGGCTCTGGATCAGCAATGACGACTGAAAAACGTCCGTACTACGTTGTGTGTTTCAGGGCACCTCTGGCCCTTAGCACGTGCATGCAACCACAGCGCTATAAAACAAATGGTTGCCAGAAGCAATATTTCAAAAAAACATATGAAACATTCCAAACCAGGGCTACAAACTGGGACAAAACCAGGGATAGAACGTCTGTAAATACCAGGATACAACATTTGTTAATATTGATCCATATCATGGCTAAAACACCAGGGTCCAAACTGGGGCAAAACATGAGAAACCTGGCCCAAAGCGAAACTAAAACAGCCATGAATATTGGAACAAACTGTTATTGAATGTTGGATCAAACTGGTGCTAAAACACCACAGTATATAGGACTAAACAAAGCAAAAACACCAGTGAATACTGGTTCAAACCAAGGCTTAAACATTGTTTTATTCTGAGTTTGGATCAATAATCTGCAGATTATATGATAAAGCAAATCAGGGCTAGAAAAAAACAGCAAATAATGGACCAAACCAGAGATAAAACACCAGGAAATACTGTGGCGGGGTGACCAATGGCGACCCAGTTTTATGGTGTAAAAATACACCCTTTGCGAGTGTAAGTGTGCGTCTGCATTAACTATCCTATTCTTCCATTATTGCGTTGTGTTCTGGTCTGATGAGGCTGTAGTCAGTACAGATCTCTGCCTCATTAGACCCGGAGTTGAAGGGTTAACATTAGTTCTGTCAGTGAGGGTATGGCAGGACTCCTCTCAGTCTCATGTTGGTCTGTTTGTTTGTTTTTTTATCAAGCTGATAAAATTTGAAGTCCTCCGCTGATATTTCATTACAGTCTCTGTTGTTTATTTCTTTTTATTTTCAGTCTTGTTTTCTGTCTTTGGCTTTGAAAAAGTAACCCAAGAGCAATGGCTGTCTGGGTGAGAAGGCCGGCCGCATTTCTTTTGACCGCTGAATACAATATATGGGAGTCATCTATTTCTAATTAATTTGTTATTTTAACCCTACAATTGCCACACCTCAAAGTACAGTCTCCTTCTGTGTCTACCCCTGAAAGTTCAGCACATGTTAATGCTGCGGATCAGAATCTGCACTTTTAAAAAAAAACACTTCAAACCTTCAGCAAACACAGCTTATCCTTGATCCAGACTACTTCCACTAGTACACATCCTGGGTGTGAAATGGCACCGTCTCTTCCCTCTCCAGCACGTCTCAGCAGTCTGTTGCTGGAAGGTAAAGAGCTGACGGAAAAGCTCCACCACTTCTCCTGCAGGTTATCAGAGCAGGAGAGCTCTCTCACTTATTAATGAAGAGGCAGAAGCGAAGCAGGCATTAGTACAAGGCTTCAAGACACAAATACATTAGGAAGGGGCTTTAATTAAAGCTTGTTATTATGAAATCCACCTGGCTCATTGGTTAACCTGATTATCTGCACACACACTTTTAAAGCAAAGGCTTCTTTTAAAGGAGGGAATAAGGTTCTTCCATCAATCCATCTATCTAATATTAGATTATCCTTATTATTTAAATAAAAAGTATTGAACATCGATCAAATAAACATAATAATCGAGGCCAAAGGGAAATGGAGACTTTCACTGTGATTAACTAAATGATTATCCAACTCAGGGCGTCTGTGTTCTCTGATGACTAAAGTCAATAAACCTAAACCCTTGTCATATTATCAGCATGTACTACAGAATTTGAGTGGGTTTTTTAAGTATAAACTGTTGTTGATTCATGTTTGGAGTGATGATCTGTGCAGAGGAGAAGGTTTTGGGCCGACTGCAGACCAGGTGCGAAGAAATAGAGGGATTAAGTGCTTACTGCTCACGTTTCCAGTTTCATAACATTTACTTCTCGGCCGCACTTGATGATACGTCTTCACTAAGTCTTGAATGCACACTTGTCGTCTGCCAGTTGTTCTTCTGATTCATCAGAGCCTTCAAGACAGGAAGTTTGAGACATTTTTTTAAGAGGGACCAGAAAGTGGAAATATTATTACTTCCATCTTGGATGACATCAAAGCAGCATTTTGGCCACAGAGGGGCTGAAGAACTCCAAAACAAGTGGACAGACTCACATTTCTGACATATCTGTACCTTATAAAGTTGTTATGGCTAACGTGTTGGCAAACAGTTGCCTATTTACACATCCAGCAGGCAGCAGAGCAGAATATTCTCTCTCTTTTTAGCTCTGGTTAGGCCCCCACCAACTTCTGAGAAAAATGCCTGCCTCTTTAGCTGCTAATTGTCCCACTTTCTCTTTCTCTGATTTATCAAAATAGATTTGAATAGAGTCAGTGTTTTTCAGTAGCCTTGCACCTACATGCGATGTGGGTATAATTAGGCTCCTTCTACAATGTATTACAGAACCTGACAGGCATGATTAGAAGGGTTACAGCAACAAAGAACCCAACAGTTCTTCTTCTTCTAACTTTCTGGCGTTTTCATGGGGCCTCCTATTAGAAAACAATGTTTGATTACAGTTTGTGGAAAAAACGAAGGGTAACCAAAGCCAAAGGCAAGCAGTAAGGCAAACAGTTTCTGTTCCTCTGGACACTGTGTGTAAAAGGGTCATTGATCCACACATGACATTTATTTAGCGCTATCACTGCACTCCTCCCCTGGCGCTTTTCCTATCAGTGGTGGTGTCCTGAGAAAAGGCAAATGTTTGAACCTGAGGGCTGCCTGAACCTTTTGTTGACCTTGATTTTAAGGGTTAGTTTTCAAATATTAAATAGACTGCATCTGCAATATTTTCTCCTGCTTTTCAAACAGTTACCATTCTGTTATTTTTATGTGGCTGAAGGACGGAGTTATGATTTTTTGCTATATGACTGTTAATCGTCAAGTTATCTCACTGAACTGTTATTTTGGTCCTCAAACTTTAACTTTACAGTGAGTGTTAAAATAATTTTTAATTTTCTGTGTAGATCAATAACTGACCTTGAAGCACTACAGACTCACATCCTGATGAATGCAAGCAGACTCTTCTCTTTCACAACACAAGTCTACAAGGAGAAAAGAAAGTTCAAATGTCAGAAATGGTGACGTGTGAAATTTGTGAATGAAAGGAGCTCTGACAGTGTGGGAGAAAGAAAATGGTGAGTCTGGAACTTTATGAATGAAGTTAATTTATAGTAGAATAGAGAAAAAACCCGACATTAAATATCTTTCTTATTTAAAGATATAATCTCGAAGGTCTTCATTTAAATAAACGTCTGTTAAGTCTATCTATCGCCGAATGATGCAACACAATGGTGACTGAGCCTATGGCCCACTGATGAAAGCCTGCAGCATTTGCAGTATTATGACCTGGGTGTTGGTGGTGACTTTCCCGGAAAAATCCCAAGCGGGGCACAGTTAGGCTTTTACAACACAACAGACTCGCTCTTCAACTCACCTGTGTGTGAAACGGCGTGCTGTTGTTTCCGATGTCTGCTGGCGTTGTGAGTAAACGGTTATTATGGCCGAACAAACAAAGAAAAGATCGATGACTACAGATGAGGAAAGTGAAACTTAAATGAGGTCCAAAAACACACCTGCAAATTACCGATTATCACCACAGGTGCCGCAAAAGACAATAAAATGAACATCTTCGAGATTATAACTTTAACTTTGGTAAAAGCATTTTTAGAGTCATCTTGTCAGGTGACACAAAGCCAATGACAAATAAAATAAGATGCATGCAAAGTAATTTCTTTTATATATTTTGTGTTTGCTGCCTGCCGAAGTAGAAGAAGACCACACAGCCCTACTCTACAGCTGTGGGGGGTCTTGAGTGGTTTTACTGATTCATTATTGGGATTTAATGTTTTACACATATGTAAGTGGGTTTTAAACATTAGGCATTAGGTGAATGATTAATGAGCAATAGTTGTCATGGTTTATTCAATTTTGTCAGGTCAGGTCCATAGAACCACAACTACGTTGCACAGAAGAGAGCGGTCATTAATTACATTAGTAACTGCTCTGTATCTGCAGACTAAGTGTGCAGCAGGGAAGACTACGAAATGGACACTTAGACACATCTCCTCACACCAGCCTATTATGAGTAGAAGTTCACCAAAGTTGAACTTGATGCAAAAAATTTGCTCATATTTACTTCTCCCTCGCGAATCCACCGATCACTGATTCCAATGACAGGAAATGATTCTTTATCGCTTTAAATACTGCTGAGTGCTATTTACTTTTTGCACGTCTTGTGGCCTAAATATGCTTAATTCATTAGCCTTTTAAAGTTTTCAGCTGTTTAATGTAGCCTGTCTCTCATATCAGCCGTCCTCTGGGTTGAACTGGGCACACACAAGCCTCAGTAGTGCTGAAGTGGTTGGACAGGCTGGTTTAGAGATCCAGACACAGTTTATTTACTCTGCCAGGTCAATACTTGTTCTGGAGTCATTTCAGATGCTACTATATAATGACTCAGCCTTCTCACCAGTGCAGTCTCAAAAGATGGAAGTACAATGTTCAACTAATATTTCAGTACCATTACTACTCGACTGTGAATTTACAGCCTGGAAAAATGAATAGCTGATATTATAATTGGAATGTCCACCAACACCTCACAGTGACACCCACTGGGATGCACACGTTGAACGTATGGAGAAAGCAGCTACAGAGGCTCAGTGGGTTCATTACTCTAGACTATTTTTATGTCAGTCATTTTGTGCTCATTTGGCTGTGCTGGAAAACGTGTTGATGTTAATCTTAAACCACTCTGCCCATTTGTTCCTAAGTTCTTTGGCTTGCAGAAAAAAGCTTTTTCGGAAAAGATTAAAAAGCCAAAAAAAAGTAAGCATATCTATGAATACATCCGAAAACACTGAAGCCATTTACACTGACAGAATGTGAAAGCGGAAGAGAGCTGGGCTGCTGGCACAGGCAGTGTAGGCAAATACAAGAGGTGCCAGGGCACTGTAGGGGTGCACAATAACTGTGGAGAGAGAGAAAGAAATCAATCATCATGTTGTCAATATATTACGTTTACTGGCTCAGACCACCTTGTAAAGAGCAATTTCCACGGTTTGCTGGCTGAGACACAAACTCAGGCCTCTCGTAAAAGAAAGTCAGTATCAAATAAATATCTGTAACCATCATACGACGGCAGGAATGTGTGTGTTGCATTTGTAGTCTGTAATTTTGCAGATGCATTGCACGTATTTATGCATGGTTCGCACATCTGTCAACATGGCATTTGACCCTCTGTGCTTTTTGTCCTGTGCACACTTCTGAGCCGTCGAGACAGATTCCAAGTTTATGCAGAAGGATGATTTGGAGTACGGCCGTCTTTTTTACTTTAAGATCTCCCAACACGATTCCCACCACATATTCTAAATATGTCATGTCAGCAGGTTTGTTGTGGGGAGTTCATACAAATGGATATGTACCATATAAATCAGACAGTTGCTTTCCTAATGACAGTAGTGACATAATTGTGTTCACGCAAATGTACCCTGATATGTGCACATCACATACACACTGACATTTTGTTAATGCCTGGAACACTGAGGCAGAAACTGGCAAAACTTCCTCAAATAATCATTTTGAACTGTGGAATTGAATTTGTAGAGCTTAAGTTTTGAGAATGTTTGCCATAAACAGTATTTCATTGTGCGTGTGGATGAGCATCATTATGCTCATAGAAATGCATCTCTTCCACTAATTTTCACAGCTTTTCTGCAGATGAACAACTTGAATCAGATACAAAAGACTCTGCGGTCATGATTAACTCCAGGGTGCCAGATTTTCAGTAGTAATTTTTTTCTTCTGTGCCTTTTACTCTGGCGTTCTTCTTAGATGACCTTGTTTCTTTTTTCAGGGAGACTGAGGTCTACTGATCGCTTTTATTTTTCAAAGTCAGTAAGTAAAGAGAATGTTCGAATCATCACAGGTACTGAGGAGCGAGAAAAGAGTGTCTCCAAATCTTTCACTTGCTTCACAGTCCTGTTTTCTCTCAATATGTTTGGTGTTATTACACCAACTGAACTCCATCACGGTGAGAAAAACACAGAAAGCACCATCTGTGATGGATGCTGTGACAACAAGGAGTCTCACAGTAATGAAGAGACCAAGACTCTGAGCATGTTTGTGGGTGTGTTTGTGTGTGAAATCCAAACTCTTTGAACGATTTATGAAATCTATTGCTGTTGACTCAGCTGATTCATCGACACGTAGGACTTAAACCACCACAGTCATGATGCCATCGCAGCAGGGAACAGATTTCAGATCCTCCAGGAAGACATGAAGCCGTGTTTACAGGTTTTACTACATGCACAGTCGGGTTACATTTCAAATAAATGGTGTTCAGATGAAGTGAGGTGACCAAAAGATTGTATTGATAAAGCTCCAAAGCAGAGAATCTCATGGCGGCATGCTGAGGAGATGAAACTGGCTGTTCCTCCTTATTTAAAAAGGTACATTTACAGAGAACACATTGCTTTAACACTTTGAACCCTCCACTGTTTGTTATCTACAAGGTGAAAACTCTACGTGTCCCAGCTAAGCGTGCCATATATTGTTATTTTCAGAAAAGTTAGTGTATTCAGAGATGGCAACTTTTGGCACATCAGTGGTACAATACATGTTCTAGGACAGTTTAAAAGAAAAAAAAATCTATTTATTTTTTGGTTTTTGGTTTTTCCAGAGAAATATTTATTAAATTTGTTTTTTTGGACAATAAACAGTCAACAGTGATGTCATATGAGCTGACATTACTGTAATGTCACCTGAAAAGCAGCTGGTGCCGTATGTAGTCTTTTCTCATTTCATTACAGTTCTGTGTGTAATTATATTCTGTCCCGTTCTCTTTATGTAACAAGGACAGACACTGAGTCTTATGACCTGTCATCCTCCAGTCCTTTCATTGTGCTGCCTATTCTGCTCCACTCTATATTCTTCTGATGTGTAGAGCCCCTATATCAAAAGAAGTGATTTCTATACATTTTCTGTAGATGGAAAAGCTTTGGTAGATGTCCACTGATGTGAACAGCAGTAGAGCTCAATTAGCATCAAAGCCAGTTTCTATGGCTCAAAGGAATATTGTGCACAATGTGTGTGAGAGCTCTCGTATCGTCAGATGAGCCCTGAGGAGTCGAGCTCGGCAGGTGACAATCATCAACTTTCCTCTCAGTCCTTAAGAAAAAACCACTCAAACTAGATGCTTTTATTACTTTGTTTCATCACCTTTCCAGGATCCTGAGTAGCAGTCAGAAGCAAATCAATGTGAAAGGTTTGTCAGTTTGATTCAATTCAAATGGACGTTTTAGCCTTTTAGGTGATTAAGACATGTACACGTAGTTGAGTGACACTGGTGTACAAACATGATATCTATATCCAAGACATGCTATTTCTTGAAACACTATTCAAATACTGGGTGGTCTAGCTAGAGGTATTGTTTTACACAGATAAGACCAACAGTCACAAAGCAAGATGTGGCGGCAAAAACGTAAGAAAAAATTAGAAACACAACTACACATGCTAAGAAATGATAAGACTCTGTCTTAAGCCTCTGTGGTAACTTTACAGCTCACGGATGCCTTGGGATGGGCCAAAATCCCAAATTATCCATGAAGCTTTGTTGCTGTGTTTTCATGTCGTCCTTAGTGTGTATTGCTTTCTTACAGCATATTTATCTGTACTGTGTTTAAAATTGACCTTGTCTTGTTTTCCTTGTCTGGACACACACATCTTGGGAATCTCTGCAGCCTGGTCAGATATGTAACAACCAATCAGCATTTAGATCATGATGCAACTCAAACTCCCAAACCATGTTAACAACGACTGAAACTGGGTGTCGTAGATATAAAATGAAGCATACTTCTGAAAGTGCACGACTAATTTCTCAACTAAAATTAATTCAGAGGCTAATTTTGGTGATTACTTAAAGATATAATCTCAAAGATTTTCATTTAAATAAACGTCTGTTAAGTCTCTATCTATCTCTGAATGATGCAACACAATGGTGATTGAGCCTATGGCCCACTGATGAAAGCCTGCAGCATTTGCAGTATTACGATCCGGGTGTCGGCAGTGACTGGAAAAATCATAAGCGGCGCACAGTTCGGCTTTTAACACAGACTCGCTCTTCAACTCACCTGTGTGTGAAGCGGCGTGCTGCTGTTTCCGGTCTCAGCTAGTGTTGTGAGTAAACGGTTATTATGGCTGAACAAACAAAGAAAAGGTCGATGACTACGGAGGATGAAACTTGAAACTGAAGTGAGGTCCAAAAACACACCTGCAATTACCGATTATCACCACAGGTGCCGTGAAGGACAACGAAATGAAAATCTTTGAGATTACAACTTTAAAGGGACAGCTGACGTTTCCAAGGTCTTCCGTCTTGTTTTTAGTTCAGAAAAAAAAAATCAGAAAATCATCCATAGCCCTGAGAGAACAATGAGCAGTGTGACAAATTGTGGTATGTCATGACACAGGAAATATAGACCCTTAACATACGTTATACAGACAACACAGTCAATGGACAATTGATAAACACTGACGGTTTGAAACAAGTGATCTGCCTTTCATTTAAAAGTATGACGTTTTAGAGGTTCTGTGTTTTCGCCCAACAGCTTTAATCATACTGACATATCTGCCCAAAGACACACACACACACACACACTTCACACAGTCTGGTAAGAACACCACTGATGTACCTGGGGGACTTCATGTGGCTGGTCACAGTTTTTGAGCAGCCAGACAAAGTGATGTATTTCTCACTTCAGCTGGACTTCTGAGGATATTCCATGTTGGTGTGAAATGTTGGATTTAAAAGCCTTTTTCAAACAGCTGAGAGTCTTAACATGGTGAAGCTGGAAAAAGGTACATGAAGTTTAGAGCTTGTGATTAAACACTTAAGTTAAGTTAAACTATTAAGTTGCACATACTATAGGGGGCCCAACCGCTCGCAGAGCAACTGCTGAAAATGTGCAAGTTTTGGTGGCCGTTTTGAAACAAATCAAATGGTCGGACATATTTACATTTATGCTGACAAGACCTCTTGTGCTCATGTTCACACCAGCATTAAAAAATAACACTTCAAGCCAAAATCAATTATCTATAATGTATTTGCTGCGATCAGCGGGATTGCTCGTGGAAGTAAATCAGCACAAATCCTTTTTCCTTTCGCTCAACTTAGGTGAACTTTGACATGTGAATTTGCATCGCTGACAAATAGCAGCCTGTCCTGACAGTGCTGGCTCAAAACAGAGGAGACTATCATAGCTTATTAACTGTGTTGCACCATCCAGTTTTACATAAGTCTGCTCTGCTGGAGTATAAACTGCTCCACAAAAGAGGCATACATGGTTTACAGATAGTAATGAGACAGGTGTCTATCATAAGAAATGTGTTGTTAGTTAACTGTGTGAACTTGTTGTCCCATTAGCGACCCATCTGGCTGGTAGTCTGGCAGTAGTCGGTTACAAACCTTCTTGTACCAGCTATTTCATGAGGACACAGGGATGCCTGCATTACCCACAATGCAACTCGACTGTCGACAGTTCAGTCAGAGATTCGGGTGTGTTGTGCTAGTAGTGGCTAATGTAACCTGGAGCCTGCAGCAGAGGTGAGAAGCTACAGAGGTCTGGACACATTTTTGTCATTTTCAAACTTGTAGTCTTCAACTGATGCTGACTCAAGTGACATCACTTGAGGACATTTATCAGACTTCACCCAGCTGGACACACTAAAGGCTTTATAGGGCTTTTAAAACATCTGCAGGAGAACTCCCCAACACCTGGAAACACAATTTGATGTGGAGTTCCCCTCCAACCACAGAGGTCAGACTTGTGGGTCATTTTGACAGGCACAGGACTTGTTGTGTTGTTTGAGTGTTGTCCTGAATATCTTTTGTTTATTTCTGAATTTTGATTACATTCGTGCTGGAGGATCTGGTCTGTTGGAGCTTCACTAGAAAAGAAGCTGTCTAATGAGCCAACTGGTTTGCCTTACAAGCCACTGGCTCTTTCCTGTTCCACATTTGGCTGCATCATTTCCTGTGTGTGCATGCATAATTTCCTGTCGATCCCTGTGTGGACTGAATATTGGGCAGAAGCAGCGAGGACAACGAAGGGATTAATGTAGAAAAGTAGCTACGCTGTGTGACCCCAGCAAGGTTTCTACAAAAACAACATTAAAGCAGATAAAGCTTGGAATCATGTCACCTTGGCTGACATCTCAGGGTGCTTTGCAACCACGTTTAAATGTTGATGTTGTGGATTTTTTTTTAACTTAATTAATGCCACTACGGATATAAAAATGAGATTGTGCTGTGATTTCGCTGCAGGCAGTTTTGATCCAAGAAAAAGTTAAGATTACAAAATTATTCAATTCCTGGGAAAGTTACACAAATGTGTGTTCGTTTGTGTGCTTAAAAGTTGAAGTGCTTCATGTTGTGAGGTGTAGTGTGCAGAAACGGATTTAATTGGCTTTGAAAATGGATTTAATTGGCAAGGACATCGGCTTTGGATTATATACTGTAAACTGCAGCGTCTCACAGTAATGAAATGACGAGTTGTTGCCTGCATGATCAATGCAGAGGCGACAGAGTGTTGTGGCCCACACCGAAGGGAAGAAAAAACATTCAGCACTGGGCTATTCCCTCAGACTCTAGGTACAGACTGATTCCTTTCTAGCCAGCAGAATAATAATACTACTCTGTAAGAGGCAGCTGGAATGATCGACAACCCCACATGTTCCCTGAAATTATAATTATTTAATTAAAATCACATAACCTCTTACGTAACCAAACCCTGTATTTCTAATCCGATTCTTTCTCTGGTCTATCATTTACTGAACACAGTAACTGATATTATGCCAAGGCCACTGAAATGGCTCTTTTCTGACAATGGGTGATTAGTAGGGCACGTTCAAGAATCCGAGCTACATGCTAAATGTTTAACAGGTATAATGTTTACCATGTTCACTATCTCAGTTTAGCATGTTAGCTTGCTAACATTTGCAAATTAGCAGTAAACACAAAGTACAGCTGAGGCCGATGGGAATGTCGTTGGTTTTGCAGGTATTTGGTCATAAACCAAAATATGTGGCTTTTGTTTTTTTGGGAATTTGCTTCAACGTGCTCCTGAGAGAAAGACAGTCACAGCGTAACAGTTAAGACACATAATAAGAAATAAATAAAAACAAATGAGAATAAAAACACACAATACAAACCCCCACCCCATAAAACATTACATACATCCGTGGATGTAAGATATTTAACAGTCCAAAAGGGAAATCTAGTGCAAACTAAGAATAAAGTGTCAGGTGCTTTAAAATGTAGTAATACTTGGTGCTTTGCTTTTGTAAAGTGCTGGTGCAGAGTTGTGGAGCTATTTAGCAGCTGAATGGTTTTGCAGTAGGACACATTTATTAAAATTTTGACCTGATGATGGTGCTAGATGAAAAGTCAGAGGAACAGGAAAGTGTGTATTAGATGGTAGATAGTTGTCGAGACATTTGTTAGAGGAAAGTGATTAGGATTCACCCTCTAGGAACCATGAACATCTGTACATTTCATCTGTCCAACAGTAGTAGATATTTCAGACTGGAGCAAAGTGGTGGACCATCCAAGGTCCCCAGAGCCATGCTACTGACGTGGTTAAAAATAGATGATGCCTCAATGGAGGAATAAGCCACTACAGTGTACGGTGTACTTGGCTTGGTACTCTCACACTGTCACTTTCACAACACGTCATTGTGTATAATCGCTTACATAATAACAGTCATTCCTATCTGTCACACTGTCGATGATGACACGCATACAGTAAAAGCTTGGTACAAACACTGCTAAAATGTTGTTTTGTTTGTCTGGAGAGTCTTGCTCATTTCCTTTCTCGCTCTCCGCTGATCCTCTCTTCAACTCTCCTGGGAGCAGCTGAAGGACAGACCTTCTCCGCCTCTCTCGGGGTAATACGCATTCATAAAACAAAGCGCATCCCCTCTGAAGAAGCCCCGCATCTCAATTGAAATTTCACACCTTTTGGCTTCCATCAAAAGCTCAAGGGGGATTTGAAATCATTGTTACCAAGAAGACCTTGGAGGAAGGGAAATTATCTCTCAGGCAGGGGGAAAGGGCTTTGGAGTAATATTATGCTTTTTGCCATTGTGTAAAACAAAAACATTCACATGGTTGCTTTTCTGCAAATATGGATTTATTGACTTGCAGATGAAAAGATGTCAAGACACGACATGTGAAAAGTGAAAGCCGATTAAATTTCTAAGTTACATGTCAACATGTAATTATGACCTGATTAATATTGAAATATAGCCACTTAAATGCTGTAGAAAGAAGCCTAAAGTGCAGGATGAGATCTATTCAAAAAGTTTTCAAAAAATGTCATTCCTTCACCACCACCAGTAGATGATATTCCTACGTGGCCTTACAACACATACAACATAACATACAACATACATAATCTGATGGTCAAAGACTGGTGTGGACTTCAGGTACCCCAAACCAGCATTTTAGGAGGACCAGAGACTATATTTTTGGAACCACACTCAGAAGTTCAACAGCAGCTTTTTTGACTTTTGAATTATCTTGGAGTCAGCAGGCGACCAGCTGCCATTAGAAAAACTGTAAGGATGTGTTTAAGTTTTACTATCCAATCATAGTAGTAGATAGCAATCTAGCTTTAATACGAACGCCAAGAAGGTGTTTATTGGAGTGGTTTCAAGGCAGATGCTGTATCTCAAAACCTCAGCACACAAACAGGGAACTATCTTTAGGCTTGTGTTGGATATCAAGTCATTCCAAGTCAAATGGATGAAGTCCAAGTGAGGTCACAAGTCACTGGTGTTAAAGTCAAGGTCAAATTTCAAATCTTTTTCGGTTTTGTGACTCTGAGTCCGACTTGAGTCCAAGTCATGTGACTTATGTCCACTTATTTAGTTTCAGTTTCCTTCGTTGTCTGTAGTCATCGACCTTTTCTTTGTTTGTTCAGCCATAGTAACCGTTTACTCACAACACAGCAGAGATCGGAAACAACAGCACACCGCTTCACACACAGGTGAGTTGAAGAGCGAATCTGTTGCGTTAAAAGTCTCGTTAAAAGCCGAACTGTACGCAGCTTGTGATTATTCCGGGAAAGTCACTGCCGACACCCGGGTCGTAATACTGCAAATGCTGCAGGCTTTCATCAGTGGGCCATAGGCTCAGTCACCATTGTTTTGCATCATTCGGCGATAGACAGTGACTTAACAGATGTTTATTTAACTATGATAGGCTACAAAATTCAACTGTGATGGTTGCTCCTTGTAAACGACTCACCACTGTCAGTATTTCTGTTTTTCTGTTATCAATGCACCATATTTAAGCCAAACATGTAAAATGTCTCCTTCACTTTCCCCTCCCCATTATGTAAACTTTATTCAGAAAGACAAAATACTTAAAAAGGAATCTACCTGACATGTTTTACAAAAGGAAATTGAAAACCAAAGAAAAGGGTGGCCTTAGAAGGCTTTTCATCAGCTCTGGCTGTGGCTCAGGAGTTTAATATGTTTTATTTAAGATTTGATGTACATGATTTTAGTAATGAAACTGCTGTTTTAAAACACAACCTACTGAACTGTAGTCCACCTTCTCTTCCTTTTCTGTACGCAGTGTTGTGCATACTTTTAAACATTGTAATGCTAGAAAAAGCCCTGATAACATTGGCAGCTGTTTGCTGTCCTGCTGTGCTGATCAAATAGGCCCTATTTTTAATTATATTTTTAATATGCCATTCTGTCAGCAAAAGGTCCCGAAATATGGAAACAATCCACAATGGTTCCCATTGCAAAAATAGCCATCTTAAGACTCTGAATGACTACGGGCCTGTAGGCTTGACCTCACTAGTTTTGAAGTCATTTGAAACGTTGATTAAAAAGGAAATTCTGGACAGGACGGAGCATCATCTCGGCCGTTACGGTTTGCATATCAAACCAACAGGGGGGTTCAGGATGCAACTATAACTCTGCTTAACTTCATTTATAAGCACTTAAAGGCCGTGAGAACCACGCCAGACTGTTGTTCGTGGACTTCTCATGAGCTTCTAACACCATGCAGCCTCACGGTCATAGTGAGCCTGCTGAAGGAGGATGAAATGTCCCGTGGCCCTGTCATAGATTATTTTTCCAAATGGTGTCAGGAAGCCATTTTGGAATTAAATGTGACAAAGATCAAGGATATGTATATTGACTTTATACGTCATCACGTCACACTAAGATTAATGGTCAGGATGTAGAAATCGTTGAGTCACACAAGTACTTGGGCACAATAATGGATAATAAGCTGAGCTTTGATTGTAACAGCAGTATGCTGTGTAAAAAAAGCCAGCAACACCTTTTTTGTCTGAGGAAGGTGGCTAAGTTTGGTGCTGACAGATCCCTGATGACTTTGTTTTACGGATCTTTTGTTGAGTCGAGTTTTACTTTTTCTTTTATCTGTTGGCATGCTTCACTCAATCTTAAACAGAAAAATGCAGTGACAAAGGTGATCAAGGTCTGTAGCAGTTTCACAGGTACTCAACAGAAAAGTCTGTCTGATTTGTATAATAAACAGTTGTTAAAGAAAAGCAGAATCCATCCTGTCTGACAGCATCCACCCCCTGCACCTAGAGTTTCAGACCTTCGGGTTCTTGTTTCAAATACCCACAGGCCAAAACCAACAGATAAAAACACTCCTTCATACCCTCAACCATCTCACTGCTAAACTCCAATAGTAAAAGGTAATATCAGCTCGACCACTACGCTTGGTAAATACTTTTATTACATGTTGTATTTAATTGTCTTGTGGGTTCTTTGATATTGTGTGTCATTAGTGTTTTTACTGCTGCACAACCAATTGGCCCTCTGGGGACAAATAAAGTGGACTTGACTTGAATAAAAAAAAGAATATCTTCTGCTCATATGAACTCCAGAAATAATAATTTCAGCATCATTTGTAACTCAGAGCTGAAGCATCAGTGAATGAGCTCAGCTCGGCCTGTTGTTGCTATGAAGTGCTTCGAACGCCATCTGTCCTTCTTTTCATAACAACTCGTACTACCTGCTATCATTTCCAGATTTTCATTTCCTTATCTTTTGATCCTGCTTACTCTCTGCTGGTGTGCTTGAGATTAAATCCCCAACATCTGAGATTTTAAATCCTATAGAGGTGTTTATGGGCATTAGGGATGTACAGGTGAAAATATTTTTTTTACAATGTACTCAGTAGGGTGTAAACACCCTTTTTACATCAATGCACCAGATGTTAACAGATGCAGATGTGAACAAAATGAATCTGAATCTGCTTTTAATTTTCTAAAAAACTGTGATAAAATAACACACTCATGCCTTCATCTCCAGCAGGTTGCAGCGGTCTTTTGTCTGGTTCTCTCTTTATTGATTTTGTTTGCCTCTTCAGTGTTTTTTAAATGCCTGACATAAAGCACTTTGAATTATGAATTATGACGTGTCTGTTGGGAGCAAAGGAGGAAATAGTGAGATGTTGATATAGAGCCACAAAGCCCACACAGAGAGAGAGGAGATCGGGGTGGATGAATGTGTCAACAAAACGTCAGACTATGAAATGGGAGTCAACAGTTTGCTTCCTGTTTCCAACTGACAGTCAATGTTGATATCTTATTTTTCATGACCACAATCGGTCCCTAACGTTAGCCAAGTAGTTATTTTAACCCAAACCATGAGTATGACCTTCGACAAATCTTTTTGTGCCTAAAACTAACCAAACCTTAACTATAATAGTTGAAAATGAAATGCTTTTATTTTTGTAAACAGTGCTTTGTAACAGAAAATGCTAACATGTCACCCTGGACGGCAGTTAACGGTATATCTTATCATTTAGTTTGAAGTACTTGTCAAACCATTTGGAGTTATTTTGTGATAAACCGCATTAAGTAAACTGACATTCATTATGAGTAATAAGTCACAATGAGAAAAAAATGATTTCATGAAGAAATAACTCTCACAGCAGACATTTCGGCTCGTCATAGCAGGAAAAGCACAGGTGTCAATCATTAAAAACGTCAGGGTGCTGCTGTTGAGTTCCCTCACTGTCATGGCTGACTGGGACACTTGATGGAACTGAACCATCATTAACAAAATTTGTATCACCTGTGCTTTTCCTGACAAGTCAAAATATCTGCCGTGCTAAATGTCCAACAAAGCTCTCAGTAAGACGTGCGAAAACTGAGAGTAAAGTGCCCAGTGAGCAACTTTCATTGAAATGAATGGGGCAGGATTATCGACACTGTATCCAACTCTCTTCATACAGCAAGCATCTAATAAAAGCATCTTACTGACTTTTACAATGGCGGCATCTGTTTTATAAAGTTGAACTTTTTACAGTATTCATCAAGCGCTGCCAGTTTCAAATTGGTAAAAAGGTGGTAAATTAAATCCTCTGACTTTCTGTTTCTTCCAGTTTAGTTTTTTAATGATTTCAGTTACCACATAAAGATCCACAAAACAGACAAAAGCACAGTTCAGAAATTACGTAACAATGGAGGTAAAGCAGCAAAAATCACATTCAGTTAGGTGAACATAAAGTCAAAACTCACAGTCTCATGACGATAATGACTGTGAGCCTTTCAAGCACCTGTGATAGAAGAGATAATACCAGGCGGACTGTCTGTATCAGAACATTGAGAATTACCGCAGTGACATTTTCTCTAAAACAGGCTCTTGAGAGACGGCCAGTAAAACAACAGAACAGAACAGTGTGATAAAACCTGAACCAGGGCTGTAAAAGAGCATCACCTGGCCCGCATCGCCTCGTTTTATTCCAGCGAGCAAAACCGGCTGAGATAAAGACAAAATGAGGACCCAGCAGAGGCAGGTCAGCACACACACTCAAGGTCCTGAGTGTCAGTTCTAATACTGACAAAGACTGAAGCCTCCTGCTGTACAAATAGACTCCTCCAGTCTTTGTTGTCCAGTAACCAAGAGGTCAGGAACAATCTTCCAAGAGCCGCTCTGCTGATTGGTTTCTCTTCAGTTGCTCTTTGGACGACTGTCGAAGACGTCTCGAGCAAATTAATCAGCCCAAAGCTTTTTAAAAGCATGGCACAGTGACGATACAACTGGAAGCAGCAGTGGCATCAGCTCTGTAGAGCTGCAGAGTTGGTGATAACAATCTGTGGGATTATCACTATGAATAGAATAGAATAAACTTCATTGTACCCACGGGGAAAACTTGGGCGCAGTGCTGCAGTCCGTTGCTTCACATAAAAAAACATCACAAAAACATATAGGAGACATTTGACACGGACAACATGACGACTTAAGAAATACAGAAACACTGCAAATATAGAAGACAGCAGCGGAAGTGTTTCCAGCCGACCCTAAAAGTGCTGAACGTTCGTGTATCGTCTCTTCTTGTTTATGTTGTGGATTTCTTACTTCTGCTACTGCTCTACTCTGTGCATAGTCAGTTTGTGCTGACCTTCAGAATCCTCTGCGTGATGACGAGTCCAAGATTAGCTGATTATTGATTTAATGCTGTTTCTTCAGTGAGAAGCTGTGGTTTTCAAATAGTTCATTAGTTTTTTGACGTGTAGCAGTATTTGAATCTCAAATGGAGACTGATACAGGTGGTGATGACCTTGCAGAGTGTGACGACTGCACGCTGAGACTTGACACAAATGAGAAAATGAGGCAGCAGGTTTGTCGATGGTCCGTCTGAGAGTCCAGACCACCTCTGAGCCTGCAGACAAATTGACCCCAATCTGAGTGTAATAGAGAGAAGATTGATGTGAAAGGCCAAGCAGAGACTAGGTGGACGCTCCTCTGTTACTGTGTGAAAATGGTGACTGCTGATAAACTAATGGAAACACACAAACACAACAAATACTGATAAAAAGTGGTAGAAGTGAGCAGAGTGGCAGCAGCGATGAGAAGCAGTGGATAAAGATTTCTCTAAGATAGCGTGTGAGTCAGATTTCCGGAAGACCTAATTTCTTGCATATTTAAAATGATGTTATAAGATATTTCCTGTTTGACCCATTTCTTATGAATTAGACTACACAAAAATATGTGTGATGTGAAAGTAAGTTATAACCTGGCCTGAATAGCGGGGCTTACTGTGAACACTTGTGGGTGTTGAAAATGACCAATAAAAGGAATCAAAGGCAGTTGCAAGCGCGTAGGGATGGGTTGAGCTCACGCTCGTTGGAGGTTGACCATCTAGCAGCTAGCTCAGCTGTGTGACTGCACACAGCCCTCCAGAGGACCCGACCTCAGAAGCGTGGTTACACACCTTCCAGCTCCAACCAAACTAGGTGGCTCCTGAATGGAGGAGTACCTGAGCTAACATTACCAAGCCGGCTATGAACACAAACAGCAACGTGTGAATAAGACAACTCTGGAGTTACTTGGAGTCTCATTTCTCCTCTTTTGGGAAAGGCTAACTGCTTCCCCTCATTTTCAGCCTTTGTGGCAAGCTAGCACATCTTGGACCAGTCTGTCCACTGCGTGCAGAGAGACCAATCTGATATTAACCCACCATCTAACTCCCAGTAAGACAGCTAACAGGCCGACCTCCAAATGTCAAAGTAACTGAGCATTACTGGGATCAGTGACTGTACTCCTGAATCTCCTGTACTGTAATCCCTGACACTACTCGTCACTGAAAAAAGTAATATTACTGTTGAACATTACTAAGTAATACGTTAATGCCCAACACTGTCTGTGGCACAGAGGAGTAAGATATATCAGCCTTTGGATACACACACAATACTTGTTAGTAGATGTGTTCATTGTTGGTTTAGGTCTTTTCATGAGATTTGTTGATAATAAGAAAAAATACAGAATATCACCAGACTTATCCTTTTAATATTGTAGTCACAAGGTCATTTTGCCCCTGGTTCACCCTGAGAATGTGTGAGAGTGCAGGAGGAAGACACTCGTGGACGGGACACAAAGATGTTAACTGACTCAAATTGGCTCCAGACCTTGACTCTCGCAGTTAGACTGGAGGCTTTCTCCGCTGGACCTTCTGTCCCGTATAATGTCACCATCACTTAGTCTTCAGACAGGATTGTGAAGGTACAACAAGGCCAAAGCTGGGCTTCACCCAGGACTCATCCTCCCTCCACTCTAGCAGGATCATGCATCCTGATACTTCCACCTCACACAAAATAAAAGATGACAAAAAATGAATGTCATGTGACAACAGATGGATGTCCTTATTCTGCCAAGCAGTTAAACAGAGCAGCTGGGCTGATTTATAAGGAGATATTCCCCACTGCAGTTATGAGAAAGTCAGCTGTCACCCCGCTTTATATCGACCATATTTAACAATATTCAGAATGAGTTTAGAAGATGGTAAACACTGTTATCTACAGGCTATCAGGACTGGAAGATCATAAAGGTGATAAAACACGCACACACTGTTTGTTAGGACAAAATATGAAAGATAACATCATAATATGACAGATTTCCATTGTTTTCTCATTATTTACTGAGCTGTTAAATAACTTATTACAAGAGGCAAACATATGATTAAGATTCATTTTCAGATTAATTTCAGGAAAATATCCAACATTGTGTGTGTGTGTGTGTGTGTGTGTGAGTGAGAGAGAATGTGTGTGTGTGCGCACTCGTCCTTGTCCTTGAATAAAGTATCCTCAGCATCCTCAGTCTGCCCTTGGAGTGTATGTGTGCTTTTAACAAGTGAACAAAGGCAGCCATGTTTCTTTTCCTTCATGTATAATAGATGACATTGGCAGGTGGTCAGACTGAAACCCAAACAGCAGGGAGGACCAGCTGACAACGAACTGAGGACTGAAATATTCAGCGCTGCTCGGAAACGTTGGAATTTGTGCGACATTTGTACAAATAAGTTCTGCTGTAATAATGTAAAGAAAAGATGAGGTGCAGTGAAGAGGAGGAGTGTGGTGGAAACAAACAGAGCCAGCTGGGATTTTACCAGTTTCTCTGCCACAGAGGCGCTTTTACAGATTAATGATTACCTTTCAAACACATGTGACCATTCTATAAAATCAATAAAACCGGCAGAGCCATCTCTCTGCCTTTCTGTGTAAACTCCCAATGATAAAGGTATAAGTTGTCTCACCTTAAACAGGTACTGCAAAACCTAACAGGAGAGTGAGGGGGCTCGTCCACACACTCCTGAGGAGAGGTCTAAGCAGGTAGAATAAGTGAACACACCTGTGTAGGGGCTTTAAGGACAAAACTATCCTCAGGTGTTTAGTTTTATTCCCTGATTAGCAGCATTCACCGAACAGTGTCAGCCAACTGCTGCTAATCTTTGATTGGAATCTTTCCTTTTGTGATCGTCAACCTGTGGGATGTTTGTTATATCCCAACATAGCAGAGCGTTGATATTGGACAGTTCTTCAAAACTCTGCCTTACGTTAAATGATTTTAATCATTTTCAAATGATCTTTTTCTACTACAGTATGGTTAATGTTACGGAAAGATTGTGGTTAAACACATTAAAAACACATTATTTTCAGGTCTGTGACAGGATGCAAACTCCAGCATGAGCGTGCTACACGGTACACACTACGTCCTGCATTGACACTGAATGTTGACACTGGATGTAAATCGTGAGGTGCAGAGTCATCCAATATGAATGTAACTGGATAATGGGCTATGATTTATACATGTACACACACAAGCCTGGGAGATTAAAGATGTGTGTTTCATCTGTTTGTCTGGAGCCATGAAAACTATTCTATCAGGTTGACGTTTGCTAAAAAGTAAATAAAATAACTTTACCACTTTATTTCCAGTTTTTCTTTTGTGTTTTTCTGTGATGGCTTATTACAGCTCATGAGGCTTCTCTCATCTCAAGAGCAACAGCATGTAAAAACATGTTTAGAGATACTTGACAAGCAAACAAGACTAAGTCTCAGAATCCTACCAACCGACCGCTGTCTCTCTTCATGGAGAAGAACTAATTTCCCTCAGGACCAATAAAAGTCAAGATCTTTTCAAACCTAATCAGATGTCTCTTAGTCTTGGGTCATTAACTGGATCCTCCCCATCATAGTTATAAAACTCCTCTATTAATTTGAGCTTCGTTATTCTGTTGATATAATGAAGGCAGTTCATGTAAGTGATGGTGGGGGAAGCAGGAGAGACTGTGACCAGCTCGTCACTGGTACAAATCTCTGGATGTTAAGGTGGTGGAAGTGAATGAAAAAGTAAATTGATAAAAACAGCAGGGTTCCCAGCTAAATTTTGCTTTGTCTTGATTTGCCCTGGGTTTCACCTCTCAGGCCACATGCAGGCTGCCTTCACCCTCTGATTGGTGGAAATTGCTGTACGTAGACTTACAGGAAGCTCTCAAGACACTACTCACCCTCATCTGCATTTTTTTAGACAAAAAAAACATTAAATTTACATTGTGCTTTACAAGTAACAATGTGTAATTGTATTATTCTAATTCTAAACTATAATTGATTTTCTCAGTGTTCCTGAAAACAGAAGAGAAGAATTGATATTTGGTGAATAAAACTNCTGTGCCCCCCTCCATGTCAGATATTTATAATGCAACATGAAAAAAGTTAATATTCATAGATGTTGTCACACCTGTTCTTTGTCTTACCTCTATTTGGTAGATGATGATGCTTCAAATTTTTGGAACTACGGTTCCCATAATGCTTTTTGGGGGTATAAACTGGAAGTACAATGTTTCCACGGAGTCAGTTACACTGAACAAAAATTTAAACGCAACACTTTTGTTTTTGCTCCCATTTCTTTTTCTACGTATACAACAGGTATATTTCTCTCAAATTTTGTTCACAAATTTGTTTAAATCTGTGTTAGTGCGCACAGCTCCTTTGCCAAGATAATCCATCCACCTGACAGGTGTGGCATATCAGGATGCTGATTAAACAGTATGATTAGTATACAGGTGTGCCCTGGGCTGGTCACAATAAAAGGCCATGAAAAAAATGAAAAAAATAGGAAGAAAGCTGCGGTTGGTGCTATTATTCTGGTTCCCACAGGTAGTCTACAGTATTGTATTACAGTCATATTAATATTATAAATGCATCTGTTTCCACAGTGGTTCCTCGCTCCAAGCTCCTCTCGAAGCCTCCTCTTTCCTCTAAGTCACGTTTAAAAGAACATCCTTAATGATGGTGGACCTCAATCGATTTCCAGGCTACTGGATGAGAGGCGGAGGAACAAGGTCGGAAGGGAGCAGACTTAGCTGAATTCAAAGCCCCCGTTCAGCTGCCTGTCACTATCCTGACCTCCAGCGCTGACCTCAGGACAGAGGGGTCATATTAAAGCTTCTCATGCTCCTTCAGGCTGATGGATACCGTGGTGGTTTCCATGGTGACGCCAAAGAGGACATCTGAGTGCGGTTCTTCACAACAGCTACTATCATTACGAGAAGTGTCCTTTCTGACCCTTCACCTCTGATGTCATGAACCTTATCGCACTCAACGAGCTGATTATTGGTCACTTCCAATTTTCCAACTTCTAGGAGACGATACAGAGAAACAGTAAGACTCTTGACTCTTTACTCTGCCGCAGATTTTTGAAAATGTATAAAACATCTAAAACATATAAAACATTTCATCCATGATCAGGTCTTACAAAGAAATGACAACAGAGGGTCACAAAACGAAGCCATCACAGCTCTATTTTTTTCATGAAAATGTCAGTGAAGAAGCACTTTGCACAGTTTTTATCAATACAGTTGGATCAAACTTTTTATATCAAACTTCTGGCCAAGTTTTTTGGTTCACTACTCCAAATACTCAAGGTCTAATTATTCATTTGGCAGCATTCAAACGGGGGGATCCTTAGAGAGACTGTTCCAAACTGAGAAGGTTGTGATTTAAAGTACATTGTAAGACTTCAAATCAAGACTTTTAGTGACCTTCATGTGTATTTTCTAATTTTTATGGGTAAATCCTTCGAACCCTAACTCCCTTTAAAGACAGGCTTTTGGCACTGTCACTACTTGTCATTACTAGGCATGCCATATATTTTTATACTCAGGATGAATTAGGCTACTCAGAAATGCCATCATTTTGTATGTGAGTTGTACTATACATCTAGGACAGTCTTTAAAAAAAACCAGGTTTTACACTTTTGAAATGGAGTTTTTCCCTGTAGGTCCACAGGGCTTCAACACACCGTTTCTGTACACAGTATGAATGGAAGGAGAGATTTCTACAGGCTTTTTGACTGTATTCATTTATATATTAGAATTTTGCACCAAGAAAAGTCACGTTGCATTTTCTCATATCAGTTCCCATTTGCATTGTTACCATAGATGTAGAGACAACAATCACTAGATTACTTTTTATGCAGATGACTCCCTGATCTACGTCTCCTTTGATGATACCATACTACTGAGCACAAGAGAGGTTTTGCCTCGCAGTTAAAAACTGGTTATCTGAATCACCTTGTACACTGTGTGTGTGTGTGTGTGTGTGTGTGTGTTCCTGTGGGTTCAACTTATTCTGTGTTCTCTTGTAATGGTGTTATTTTGTAAAGCAAACAAACACACACACACAAAACAGAAGCATGCAGCTGGTTATCTGAAAACTTACTTCAGTTGAACTCTGATAAATCAGAAGTTATTCTCAGAGGTCCAGACTCTTCAGACGTAGGTTCTTTGTCTTTCTACATAAAGCCTCATTGTAGAAACCTTGGTGTCACCTTTGATAGCTTCATTTTGATCATAATGTGAACTCTCCACCCTCGCTTCTGGCACCTTTGTAACCTTTCTATAATTTGATGATTTTAGCCATGGTAAAAGCATGTCGGTCAGTCCCCCACTTTGCTCCGGACTAAAACATCTCAATAACTATGAGAAGGATTGCCATGAAATTTAACAAAGGCTTCCACTGACCCCGGAGGATAAATCCTACTGACTGTGGCGACCCCTTAAGTTTTCCGACCATGGGGTTTTCTGCAAAATATCTCAACAACTATCGGATGGATTCCCATGAACGGTGGTTCAGGCATTCATGTTCCCCTCAGGATGAATTGTAATAACTTTAATGATCCTCTGACTTTTCATCTAGCGCCATCATCAGGTCAAAATTTCAATGTGTCCAATATTTCTGTCCATGACCAAATACCCGCAAAGCTAATGACATTCCCATCAGCCTCAGCTGTACTTTGTTGCTAACATGCTAAACTAAGATGGTGAACATGGTAAACATTATACTTGATCATTACACATAAACATCAGTATTTTATGGCTTGGCTGTAGGCTCTTTGTCTTGTTTTATCTGCAGAGCACTTGTAAACTGTCATCTTAGCCTTCACTGCATCACAATTAGATTATTGCAACTCTTGTGTGATGTCTGTGTGTTCAGATTTGACTGAGGTATGACTCAGAAGGAGTGTGAGTTTTGACGCAAATGGCATCACACAGGTTCAAAGGGCTAAGAAGGAAAAACGTCAGCAACAACCTTTGTAAATGACCGTATTGTTTTGTGTAATAAACCTGGACATGACATTCAGTCTACTATGCAGAGCAGAGGAAGCAGATTCCTTCACAGAGGGCAGTGGAAGCAGTGACCCTTGAATAACTACCTTCACCTTCTCTTCTAGTAGCACACACAATCTCAGCTATAATAATAACTACAAGGCCTCGAGCAGTCAGATAAGGTCTTCACGTCATCAGGGGTCTCAGCCTGAGAAAAGATGCAAGGAGAATGCAACATGTACATAATCACTACACAAGTGATGCATTTTGAGCCATCCAACCATCTATTTTCCAAGCTGCTTATCCTGTGTGGGAGACTCTTTAGTAACAGTAAATGGACTGCATTTGTGTAGCGCTATTCTGCAAAGCACTATACAATTTGCCTGTCATTCACCCATTCATACACACTCACACACCACACCAGCAAGCTATGCAACAAGTCCTGCAAATAAATGACATGTTGTTTGTAACTGCCGGCCAGAACAACACACGGAGGCGTTTTCTGATCTGACTCAACTATCAGCAGGACAACATCATTTGTTCAAACAAATTACTGTTGGAAAAATAACTCTGTTTTATCATCTGACACCACTATGCTTAGGTATACACACAAGCATGGCTTTGTTACGGCTAGGGAACTTTTGTCATCGTGGTTAAAATAAGCCAACACTGAATGTCGATGTGAATCTCTTATCTTGTCTGATGTTTTGTTGACCCACCCACCCACCCACCCTGACCTCCCTCTGTGGACTCTCTATAATAACATCACTCAACTCCATCCTTTGCTTCCGATGGACAAGAGTCGTGTTTACTACGGCCACTTGAGGGCTCTGATGCTGTTGTTTTTCTTGGGAAGACAGTTTCAGCTAGCATGCAAGGGCGCTGGCCTAACCATCAGTTCAGTGTCTTGGACAACCTGCTGTACCTGCTGAGCCACAGCATTCCCTGCTACGACAGTTAAAACAAATGTTGCTTTACTGATGAAGGTACCCAAGCTCTGGGTACTGATAACTGATAACATGAAGTAACTTAGGAATTCAAGGAATCAATGCAGCTTTAAAAATTAAAATTTTTAACACTAAATCCCTTTTTTTTATCCTTTTCATACTTTTGAGTTAGTAAACAGTATGTGTAGTCATAGTTGTTATCGCTGTATCTTGTCCTTGAACTGTAGTTAAATAGGTATTTAGTAGCATAAAATGGAGATACAAGTATCTCACAATTATATCTAAGTATAGTACTTGAGTAAATATATTTGAGCTCAGAGCAGTTCTGAGGATGGAAAGCTTGTCTTCTGATCTGCGTTCTTCTGAAGGTTGTCAAGCTACAACTCAAGGACACGTTCAGAACAACAATAATCTAATCATTATTAAATCCCTGCCAGCAATCGATAAACCCTTTAATATCACTCTGGTAAATGTCAAGTCTCTTGATAGCAAATACTTATTTCTGTCATCATCTTATTATTTGAAATGATTCAAAGTTGTGTTTAATTAGAGAGTCGGGGTCAGAGTGAAGAGCAGTGATTCACTATAATTCACGTTTGCCTGTTTCATTGAGCTGTTTCTGTTCCTTTGACCATTTCAGCCTTTAAATTCCTGGAAGGGTCCCTCTCATGTGCTTTACTACCAAAGTATGTTTTCACTGAAGGTAATGATTAATAATCTCATTATGTTGTCTGTCCCTTATCCATAATTCATAATGAATAGTCTTTTCAGGTGCAATGTGCAGCTCCAATTCACACACACAAAAGGCTACACCTGAAGTTGTTTCCTGTATGAACGAAAACAAGAAAGAAATGCAGATGAACACCGGACTGTTTTTTCAGCGCACACAGAACGGAAAGCTAGCGGACCGCGAGGAGATATTCACTGAATTTGACAAAAAGTGTATTGGATTAGAATCGTAGACTACATTTTAAGTGGCAATGTCAGTTTTCCCGAGTGTGCCACAAAATTATAAACCTAACCCTTACAACAAAAACACGTGAATTTCACGTTACTCAAATGTGAAACATCATATTTCAGGTGTACATTAAAAATGTCCAAAAAACACGTGTGCATATGTGAATTCATCACCAAAACAAAACAGAAAAAATACGTAGATTGTTATAAAATACAAAAAGTTTCTTACAAGCTGGTGACACAACTGCAGACACAACTTGAAATATTGTTTACCTGTCCCGCTTGTGTTTAGATTTAGGCTACTGAAGCACTGTTTAAGGTTTGGGAAAGACCATGGTTGTTGTTGAAGGTTAGGGTTAGGGGTTAGGGTTAGGGTTAACCCTAACCCTTTTTCAAGTGAGTCCTAACACAATATTTACAGGCCCATAATTGAAAGAGTTCTTGGTTGCTGTAATCATTCCTCCTGTTCATTCAAATCAAAGAGATCCCTTAAAGTGATTTAAATGTAATTGATGGGGGACATAAACGACGGTCTTTGTTGTTGTTACAGTTAAGTCAAGTCAACTTTATCTATATACCCCAGTGTCACAATCTGTGCATCATGCTGTACGACACCCTCTGTACTTAGACCCTCCATTCAGATCAGGAAAAACTTAACAGGGAGAAAAATCGAAGAAACCTCAGGAAGAGCAACAGAGGAGGGATCCCTCCTCAGGACAGACAGGAAATAGATGTTGTGTGTTCAGAATAGACCAACATCGTAAAATTACAGTCAGGATGACAAAATTATAGACTGTAAACAGATATGAAGAAAGGATCCAAGAGGGCGTCAAGAAACTTCAAGTGTCGCCAAAACAGACCTGAGCCACACGACCTCTCCACCGTGGAGACCTGGAAAGAGGACAGACTACACAAACACACAAGAGGCCAAACTCAAGCACACACAGAGGGAGAGAGAGACCAGAGGAGATCCAGATCCCCTCTGACTAAATATAACTCAAAAAGACTGAATTATAACAGATACAGTATTACTCATTATACAAACTGTACATATTTACTAAAACGTTTCCTCACTATGTCAATAGAAAAGCTCGTCTGGGCAGCATTACATTTCTTGCTGAGTGTATTTTCTGCTCCAAATGAGAACATAAAAACTTTATATCTATGAGCCTGGGTTGCTGCCTTCCCTCCCTCATATAGGATATATAAATCTACACACTGTGTGAGGTGGCGTTCTGCTGAGTGACTGACAGCTGGTTGATGAGCTGTAATGACAGAGGTCAGCAGGCTGCAAACACACACACACACACACACACAGGCACTGCTCGATGAGTTGTAATGAGAGGCAGTGCAGCGACTGAGTGTCCACACACACACTTAAACACACAATAACACACACACTAACACACACAAACTTTGATGAGACATAATGATAGATCAATCAACAGAACTGTCTCTCTTTTTTTTTCTCTTTTATTCAATTTGCCTGTTCCTCGTCTTTCTGTCTTCATTAGGACTCTCGTTAGATGAAGACTCAGCCGCCACTAGACATCCCGGGGTCCAATGAAAACTTTATAACGAGCTTTTATGACACAGTACACACCTCGCCTGACAGTGCAACATAATAAAAATCCCATCAGTGATAGGACAGGAAACACTTAGAAAAGTCTGAACAGGTACAAGATGTCTCCCTCTGTGCCTTAGTTGTGTCTTTCTCTCTAAGAGGTGATGTCTGTGTGTGTGTGTGTGTGTGTGTGTCAGCGTTCAGCTTTTATGGCTGCTTCACCCTTGTCGTCATGGCGAGAGGCAGAATTGAGCGAGGACTTTGAAAACTTGCAGGACGTCCCTGTGACAAACTGCTCATTATCCTTTAAATGTGAGGAATTCAGGTTATTAATTACCAGTTAATTTAATTTTCTCACATTACCTTTTACTGAAATATAAAGTCATATCGTAATGTTGCCGTCATAATGACGTTATATGAAGCAGGGTGAGGAGTGCACAGTCGACTTTTATGGAGTGATAAGGGTATAACAGTAAAATTCATATTATCAGGCATTATACGTGCTGACAGATATTAAACTGAATCATTACAAGTATTATTGGAAATATTATAAATGTTATAAGTGGGGTCTTTATTGAGGAAAACGATCATCTGTTGCACAGCAGGGAGACATTTTAGATTTGCTGCTACAACTCCATTTGTTTCAATAGACAGCAGCTGAACTGAGTCAGCGCCTGATGATCCTCTGAAACACTTTAATGTGAACACAAGGTCTATAAAGTGTCAACAAGAGTTTTTTAATGTGTGTTTACATCATCCTAAACTTTTACGATCAGCCTGCAGCAGAGCCCAAAACTGGCGATGTCAGTCTGGTCGATGCTCTTCAGTCCCAAAGCAAAACGTTTTGACGTCTCCTGGACTGATGATGGATCATCTCCTGTGGATGTTCAGTCTTTAGAGGATAAATCCATCACGTAAAGGTTCTGTATGTAAGGCATTAAAATGCAGCAGCTCAGTGAGGCAGCAGAGGCACCACAAATGAACAGAAATAGCATCAAGTCTACAACAGACTATAGTTTATGTGAGTTGCTTTTGAATTAACTTTCTTACAGGATGTGGGTTTTTTGAATTTGTCCCAACTTAATTTTATTTGAAACAGTTACAGTTCTGACACGTACAGCATATTAATTTCTAACATATTAAAGTTGTACTTTGACAGAACACAAAAGGAAAACCTAAAATACATTGCAACTGCCGAGAAATATACTTATTTTTAAACATTTTATATGCTTTCAGTATGGTATTAGTTATTAGTCAGGTTTTGTTTCTTGTTGAGATGTCACACACTTAGAGAACCTGAGACCTGTGGTCTCTAATAAAAGACAAGAATGAAACACACCATGTCAGTAAAGTGGAAGGTCTGTGGTCTTAATTCTATTATTTTATTGCCGAAGTTTTTTGACTAATTTAGTGTCAAAATCAAGTTTAAAAATCCACTTCAAAGGAGGTTTTTCGCAGCGCCTGCCTCCCTTCCCAAACAAACTAATCTGATTATGCCTGCGGTGCTCTGCAGACGGACCATCTCTGCCTCGCCGGTGGTGGTAATAGAAGTGTGTGAGGTGGATAATGAGAGCTGCAATCTCTTTTTCTGAAAGGAGCAAATCCAGCCTCCATGGGGAGAGGGAGTAGTCACACCTGATTGGCAACACAGGGTGCAATATAATGAAACGAATTTGCCTGCAACAGCATTATGACATGGTGGATCTCTTCTCATGGTCACAGCGTAACAGAGTCAATTATACAGCAGGAATATGTAGTATTAGAATTACACAAAATCTGTGTAAATAGTTATAACCTGACATGTTAGGCCTGTTTGAGACTTTCTGTGCCCCATGTTCACTTTTGTGCTTCCTTGGGTCCTCAGCAATACACCCGCCAAGTGTGAAGTCGATCGGGTGAACAGTTGTCGAGATAATGAAGGACAGACAGAGATTCCTTCCATTTATAATTAGATTGATTGCAACATAATGAAGGACCGGAGGATTTTGTTATTTGCTTCATTTGTCAGAATAAACGAAGATTGCCTCCAAAGATGTCCTGCTCGTGGCCTCTTCTTCAAAATACAACGCACACATCGCTAAACATGACCGGTTACAACAGCAACACAAACAAATCTAATTTCATCATTTAGTGCTGAATATTTGTACTCCAATCTACTGTGTGCTGGAAATACTACAAGCTAGTTACATTTTAAAATCTGTGTTAATATTTAAAGGGAGAGCTCACAGTTTTCCAGCCAAAGCTATTTAGTAGTTGTGGTTGTAGTAGCCTATATATAAATATTGTAGTATATGAAACACGTAAAATACACACAGGGTCCTGTTGACATAATCGTTATGTGAAACCAACCTAGCTGTGATGATCGGTTGTCAAAGATTCATAAATATTTTTTTTCTTATCACACTATTGAAAATATTTTTTCACATGGACCCTCTCAAAGTCTGCGCATGATTCAAAACACAAAATAGTTTCCTGAGATTTGCAATGAAATGACAAACTTGACAAGTATCAGTATTTTACAGGTTTAAGGTGCTGTTTTTTATATTTTGCTGCTCTCCACCTCCTCACCTCTCACCACACAGCTAAATAAAGCAGGTTAAAGTTATAATCTCAAAATTCATTTCGTTGTCTTTCACGGCATTTATGCCGATAATCGGTAATTGCAGGTGTGTTTTTGGACCTCACCTCCCAAGTTTCATCATCTGTAGTCATTGATCTTTTCTTTCTTTGTTCGGCCATAGTAACCATTTACTCGCAACGCTTGCAGAGGCCGGAATAAACAGCACGCCGCTTCACACACAGGTGAGTTGAAGAGCGAGTCTGTTGCGTTAAAAGCCGAACTGTGCGCCGCTTGTGATTTTTCCGGTAAAGTCGCCACCGACACCCGGGTCGTAATACTGCAAATGCTGCAGGCTTTCATCAGTGGGCCACAGGCTCAATCACCATTGTGTTGCATCATTCGGCGATAGATAGCGACCTAACAGATGTTTATTTAAATTAAAATCTTTGAGATTATATCTTTAAGGCTTAAAATAGATGTAATGGTAAGGAAATGGTTGCAGTTTTTTGTGCAACAGGCCAAAAATCTCAACTAGTGAACGTAGTTTTAAATTACACCATTTTGATGAAACGTTCACATCAGCATACTGCAGAGCCAAGCTGGACTGTACAGGCTCTTTTAGTTAAAGGCCAAAAACTTGAAATGACAACAAAATCCTGTAAATCTTGATAATCTCGCATCGAAACGACTACTTGAAATTCTCTGCACCTCCTGGATGAAAAGAAAATAAGCTTTTAATTTCTAAACAAACTATAAATCATGCTACTCTACAATGATCAAATCTGTTCGGCCGTCAGTTACCATGTTGGTAAAATACAGCTTGATGCTGAGAGATGAGCATGAGGAACCAGCTCATCCATCTAACCACAATCTATGCTTCTGCTCTGCAACATCTATAATAACCTGACTCAGTGAATGAATTGAGAATAAATCAGCTCAGTGTCTCGGCAGAAGAGCGAGCAGAATCCATTTTCATAATTTGAAGAAAAACTGCTTTGGCTTCAAAACACTTTGAGGGTCAAACTCCTCATAACTGCTGTCAAACAGCTAACTGGCCCAAGTATCACTCGAGACTATTAACTCTCCAAGAACAACTCAACACCACTGAGAGATGGAAAGAAATAAAAAGAAACACACCTACCCTAATTCACTGCCTGCTAACCCCCAACCTCCTCCATCACCATCCCCTCCTCTGCTTTCCCCCCCAGTTTAAACAAATTAAAAGCCCCAAGCCCTGGTTTGATCCATCATTACCATAGATTAACTTACTCTAACATTAACGGATGCTGTCTCTGCAGGCTGCCTCCTGCGTGCAACATGACGCCTGTGTCTTTTATCTCAGACCGACAGACACAGGAGGGCAAGCGAAAAACGGAGCTAAATAAAGCAGAGCGCTTTGATTATACAACTTAATGTATGCACAGGGAAAATTAGTGGGGAAACTGATGCTCAAAATGAACACTAAGGCACTTAAGAGGTTACATAAGTAGTGATTTGTAATGAATTTGAATGTTATTCCCCCAGAGAATTAATTGTCTGTTTAAAATTAGTGTAAATCCATTCTGACCTATATACTCAGTGTGGGAGGCTCCGTACTAATATACAACTACTACAACTAACAACAGGCAAAAAAGTAAATGACTACTTTTGTTTTCGCAAGAGGGAATTACTAATAGGGCTTTTTACAGTCTAATAGAACATGTGTTAACAACCAGAGTGAACTGTTGTAAACACAGTCAAAAAGTAGCTTTTGGATGTTTAAAACAGCAAAATGTTCGACTGATCAGCGACCCTGTAGATCAGTAGAGACGGGGGAAATGATTTATACATTACAACTGATCAAAAACTGGACTTCTGCTTTGATCATTTCCAGTCTTCACCAGATTTACCACACTTAACAAAAAATACAGTGCCTACAAAAAGTATTCACCGCCCCTTGGAAGTTTTCAGGTTGTATTGTCACACAACATTGAATCAAAGTGGATTTGATGTGACTTTTTAAACACTGATTAACAGAAAAAGATCCATTAAAGTCAAAGTGAAAGCAGATCTCGACAAAGTGATACTTGAATCCCATGCATTAGCATGCGAAAGCCCTGTGGGACAAATTTACCTGCTATTTGTGATAATGTTTTGTGAAACATGACACTGCTATCATTTGTGATCTGCGTACGAGCAGTGCTTGCAAAGCTTTTGTGAAACTGGCCCCAGGGAGTCCAGTCTGAGTGGCCTCTGGGAAAATATTCCAGGAATTTTATACTATTTTCTGACATCTTAAAGACAAAACGATTAATCTGTTAAACAACAAAATCATTGGCAGATTAATTGATAATTAAATAATAGTTAGTTGTGGCCCTAAAATGATTTAATGCTGTTATCCAGAGCAACTCATTTCTGTGGCTTCAGTATGATGATGATCCGATCGGGAAATAAAGATGCAAATGATGGTTTTAAACTTTGAGGAGAGCAAAGAAGGGAGAGGGAAGAATGCTAATAAGAACCAGCGTGAAGCACCTGATCGTCACTCTCGGCTGTTTTTGGGAACAACCTTCACAGACTACGTCTCATAATGACTTCTAGGCAACTCTCACAGGTACTTCAGGTGCTTCACTGCATGCACTCATTAAAATATTATTTGTGCCTCCTGTGATTCAGGTTTGTGATCAGATGCAGTGAGTGTGTGATGAAAGGCACAAAGCAGAAAAACAGAGGGAGTGAGAGAATAGAGAAACGGAGAGGGAAGGTTTTCATGTTTCCTAATTAGCATCTCAGTTATACAATAAAGAGGCCCAGAATAAGCCCAATGCACTTCATGTCCGGTGATGACAAACTCACAAGTCTTGATGTCGCCCTATCATCAGACAGACCATTCTGCACCGTCACACAATCATCAATTCATTGTAGTAATGGACTCTTGAAGCAGCAGCAGTAGTAACGACTAGTTTATCATATTTTTTGACTCAAAAGAGAAAATATTGGATACACTCATTATTACAGGAGAGAAAGCAAAGCAGAGAGAATCATCACCAGGCACCAGACTGTGTGCATATACAATAGAAATAGTTGATGTAATGCTGTCACTTATTCTATAAGGTCCACTTTTATAGTATACCGTTCACAATGGCTGCATGTAATTTCTGACATGTATAATGTCCATAGCATAATATTAGCTAATGCACTTGGAAATAAAAAAAATCTGCACCGTGAAATACGAAAGTTTCAGATTCGTTGTGGATAGGGTCATAGAGATAGATGGGTTTGACTTTTTAAATTGAATTATTCACGTTTGGTCTGAAAAGACCTTAACCAGGTAATGTCGGTCAGCTGTCAGCTATCTCATCAATTATTAATTTGTTACAGACATTTATAGCCCCCAGAGGATGAATCCTACTGATTTTGATGAACCCCTGACTTTTCCTCTAGCACCACCAGCAGGTCTAAGTGTGAAATGTCTCAACATCTATTGGATTGATTGGCGCAAAATTTGATTTAGACATTCAGTCATCGCAGTCACCTCTGCCTTTCACTGATGATGATGATCTTGCTTTTGGTTTTCTGTATAATTTCAAAGTTAGGATCTTGTTGCTCCAAAGTTATCACCACGTTGGTCTTCTCAGGCGTCCATTGTGGAATGTCTCAATCCTGTTCATATCACCTTTGGTTTCCCACAATAGGTTGGACGTAACGTTGCTGTTATGCACCTTTGTTTTTAGGCTGTATGGCTTGGACTTCCATGTGTTGTGGAGTTGAGAAAATGCAGCCTGGCCAATCTTGCCTTCATGTCAGTGATGTAAAGAGGAGAGAAAAGTTTGTT
>NTHP01000568.1:24891-35374 GCA_003416845.1 Oplegnathus fasciatus | reverse complement strand
CCTCTCAGTCAACGCCTCTCGTGACAAATGTCGATCTAGAGTGACGTAAAAGTCGCATGAATTCCGGTATGACTGCTCAGATTGAGCTCGCATTGTAAAAAATCAGACTTGTATCTGATTTAGGACCACATATGAAAATGGCCCAAATCAGAATTGAAAAGATCAGATGTGATTTGTGCTGTTCACACTGTTTGCCTGCAGTCTGAACAGAGCCTAAGAGTCTCCCTGCAGTTGACAGGAGAGAACTGCAGGCTGTCATTAGGATTGCTGGGTTACAGAGAAACTCAAGCATCTTTGAGCACTTTGGCTTCTGTAATCAAAAGGCATCTAACTGAGGAGGACTCTGATCAAAAAGGTCTCGCTAACAAAATCAAACAAAGATCGCAGAAGTGCCTCCAGCTGGTGTAACAGAGGACAGACCGAGGCGCACAGCTGATTGAGAGTCAACACAGCAAACACTTCGGCGGGGCAGACACGACTTCAGGGCTGTTGTGTCGTAATCAGGCAGCTCTGAAACATTTGTCAAGACTTCACCTCCAAGTAAACACACTTGTGATCTCTTTTGAAATGTGTTTATACGATGGAATTGGGGCGGCATTACGTTTCTCTCAAAACGTATATAAACGTGATTTCTAGGACAGGGTATGAAGGACATTTCCTCCAGAGAATCACCTTTTTATCGACATGTTACTGTTGTTCAGTGTGAAATGTAACAATCCAGAACAAACTATGCAATGAATGGCATTCAGCACTGAAGTAGTAACTGTAACAGGACATAAAATGCACCAACATTTCTGTTTAAAGACAACAACCACAAAATGTCGAGGACTGCATGTGATTCTGCAGAGACCGAACAAAGAGAAGGAAAAGAGACACAGGTACGGAAACACTTTCTTACATCCTGTCTCAACAGACTTTTGTTGATTCTGTGGCTCTAAATCAAAGGTGGGCATGTTGACGAGATACGCTGGCCTGACAGTTCAGAGCTGATGTGATTGCAGCCACACCTCTTACTTAAAATACAATCAGTGAGTGTGGAAACTGGTATCTGTGACTCTCTGATGGATCCCTCTCTGTGTGATTATTGAAAGTTGGTCTGGCAGCTCCAGAAAGAAGCAATCGTTCTTTGATTCTGAGGGACTGACACTCAAATCAGACATTTACTGTTAATGTTTTTGATGCATTTGTTGCATTAAATAGGCCTAAAATGCAGAGTACCTGTTTCTGAAAGATTTTTCAGGGTGGACTTTTCCTTTAATCAATAAACACTAGCAGAGAAAACACAAGAAAATGTTTTTCTTGTCCGTTTTGTAGTCATTTTTATCCTTTTTGAACTGTTCAGATGGTGTTTTTCTGCTGGTGGTCAGTGTCTGCAGGGCAGGCAGGTTGGCAGCCTGGATGGTTTGGAGTACAAACTCCTAGAGGCAACTATGTCACTGCCTGAGTGGGAACCATTAAACCGCTGCACCCATTTTTAGCCCCCATTCTTCTCTTAGTCCTCAGCCATGTTGTACTCGTCGACCACTCCAGCCACTTCTTACCTCTGCAGGCTTTCTCTTCTACCCTCACCTTTCCAGCCTGACCCTGCACGCATTTTGTTATTGCTATTGTTCTGATTTATTTATCCGTCACTCAGGCTCTTTTCTTGGCTCTACATTTCTGGCTTCATCCTCTTCATCATGGTTTCTGCCAAGATAAATACCTGAAGTAAAGTTTGGGCTTCAATTTTGTTCTTTTCGCCTCTGCAAAAACAAACAATTATGGGCAAAACGTTAAAAGAAAAAAAAAGATAATGGCAGTGGCCAATCAATAGCTGACCATCAGTGTCCAATACTACAAAGGTATATTATGTCAATAGCTGCAGTTACATGCACACTTTTTTGTCATTCTGATTGAAATCATTCTGATTGAAGATTTCAGGTCAACTGTTTACATGGGATGTGATCTAATACGATCTGGTGTTTACATGCGCCGACGCGTTTAATTGGAACAGCTGTGACATCCGCAAAAGTGATGAATACATCGTGCATTCGTCTTCCTCAACGGCCACCTTTCAGCACCTGCCCGTTCAGGATATCTATCGTCTATACGTCCCCGATTGAAATTTCAATCGGTTCGGGCCTGTTTATTCTCATTGAGGTGTTTAAATGGAGCATTTTTATTGTGTTTGAGCTTTTAAACCGATTATAATCTGAATATTAGCCTCCATGTAAACATAGCTACTGATAAGTCAATTAGTCAATTGACGGACAAATAATCGCCCACACTATAAATAATTGATCATTTAAGTCATTTTTACAGGAAAAATACTAAACTTTTTCTTTTTCTAGCTTAAAACATGATGATTTGATGTCTTTCTATCATTGAGAAGTTAAAAATTGTTGGATTTTGGACTGTTGTTTAAACAAAGAAAGACATATGAAAATGTCACCTTGGGCTCTGCGAAATTGTGATGAGCATTTTTCATAATTTTCTGACATCAAACTATTTAAGTGCATTTATCAGTCTATACACAGAGGAAATTGGGGATTGCTTTTACCTCTGCTGCTCACGAGTCTTATGGCTTTTGGAATAAACCCAAACTTCATTTTACTTGTTTTAAACAATTTTAACGCCATAAATGACATCATGTGTGGGGTTACTGACAATCACGTCTACCTTTTTGAGGACTTGCTTTGAATCGATGCAAGAGATCTCTGAGTTTGTCAATTTTAGAGCTGATGCTGACAACACCTTGCAGCTGCATCATTACCTCTTAAATCTCTTCTCATTCTCAAGGGTGAAACATACCGGCTTTATCACTGTCAAAAATGAGTCACAAATGCCTCAGGATAAGCACAAACTTTACGCTCAATTTGAAACATTTTCAACTCACACGGATGCTTCTTTGTGTCAATGCGCACCACTCTGGGTGAGTTACTAACTGTCTGCGTCCACACGAGTCTTAATATACAATCAGTCACCAGTCACACTCACACTGCGCAACTTTGTTCACAACCACAGAACTCTGTTTTAAATTCTAGCGCAGCTCCCAAAGTTTCCAAGATACCAAATATCTTCGACTGAATTTTGTGAATGTGTGTATAAAATTATGCACAAGACATCTAGAACATTTCCATTTGATGGAATAAGGAAGAATTAGATTGTTGGATTTGAATATTTCCCTCAGTGTCCCTCAGTGCAGCTACAGAATAGTTCTGTGACACTGCCGCATTGTCAGAGAGGATTTTCACAACCTTAAAGACACAGTAATTAAGAGGGGAAACCTCCTTGATGGTGAAAGTGTCTGAGATGTAGTAAAACCTACAATACTTCCTTCCTTGTGTTGTGCAGAGTCTTTAAACTACACGTCAAGCTGTATTCTTTTAGTATTTCACTGTATTTAATCTGAGTCAAAACTTTAAAAAGTATCAGTAAACTTCATTTTTACTCTCTGCATGTTTTCTTTCAAGGGCAGAGGAGTGAAGTTATTCTGGGAGAGCTGTTGAAAATATGAAGTTTGTTTTCAGTTTGTTTTCTGTATGTAATCCTCCACTCTGTGAAGAGATAACACACTTTCATATTGGGCAGCAGGGCCTTTCATAGTTGAATTACAAATCCCTGTGTGGTGGTTTGCTATCAGTCATGATGCAGTCATGTATGTGTGCATCTTAAATGTGTTTCCTTGGCTGGCTGGCGAGATTCTGGTCATGACTGTTGATTGTTTGATGACCTTTTTTTTACGTCACGTTTTCTGGAAGATATCTGTTCTGCAAACCACCTTTAACCTGCTTGTTTCAACCCGATGAACACCACCTGTTAATGAGTAGGTGCCCGTTTGTGAGATTTGATCATTAACATAAAGCTACAAATTAGGTAAGACAGAAGAAAAATACAAACTAGACTGCCATGATGATTCCATTAATCAGTGAAGTCATTTTTCAAGTAATTAACAACACTATTCCCATGGTAATTAACTGAATTGTGAATATGGGCACGAAATTGTTTCCACATAAAATATTTTAATTTGCTCGAATTTTAAGGCAGCAGCTGATTTCCAATTCATGATAACAGAAAGGAGACACAGTGTTCTTGGTCAGATTCAAATATATATTATCAAATAATATGGAAATACTGAGCAGTCTATTCATACAGTATGTGTGTTGGTAACTCTCCTTTAAAGAGCTGCTGATCGTAAAATCATTTCATTTGTTTTCAGTGGAAATTTTAGTGTTGGATTATGATCTAAATGTTGTTTCAGAGGCTTGTTGATAATTAAGTTTTGGCGAGGATATGATGTCATGTTTTGCAAGAAGGTGGTCAAGTTGAATTTTTTATTGCATATCAGCATAAACAAAATGCTGTCTGTACTTTTAGCCCAAACATGTATCAGCATCAGATTTCAAAAGTCGAATCCAAGTCTTTGCTTTCCGTCCAATTTAGGCGTGTGTGTGCGTGAACATTGGACTGTGTGACCTCTCCAGGTTTATGCTTCTTTTTATCCACCTATCCATCTCCATCTTACCATTTAAATAAGCCTCTGTTTGCCGCTGTCTGCATCTTTTATTCATGCAGCAGACCTTTCAGTCGTCCTGAACCATGTCAGCTGCCCTGCTGCCATAAACCTCCACCAGCAGACATGCATTTATAAAGAGACACAGAGAGTGAGACAGAAAAAGTTGGAGAGCAAAAAGATTTTTACATTGTTAGGTGGAGTTGGAAGGAAGAAGAAGGGAGTAAGGGATGATGAACAGAGAGGACATGGTGGCGAATATTTCAGACCTCTGAGTGACAGAAAACTGAGACGATCACAAAATATGAAACCATCAGACCAAAAGTTACTGTCAGACAGACCTGGAAACCAGGAAGTCCAGACTACCTTTGTTAGGACAGAATCTCATTTATTCTTTAAAGGTAATGCGCAGCAGTTCTTACTTTGGAACTGCATTGTTGTTGTTTTTGTGGGGTTTGTTGTGGTCATTTGGTGCAAACAGCTGGTGATGTTTTATTTGAGGGAATAAGGTCAGATTTGCATGAACATGTTGCATATTTCTTTCCTTTTTCTAATCTTTTCTCCTCAGCTTACCACCCTCAAATAAATACAGGAAAGCACAAATGAACAGACAAATAGGAAGATTATTAGTTATTCGTGAGTGCAAACTATGAAAAAAAATGAACCAACATCAAATTTGTTCGGAGCAGGAAGTGATTCTGAGAAAAAGAAACCGTCAAAAAGGAAAGAAGCAAAAAAAAGGAAAAAAACAAACATGAAGTAGAACAGTCATGTTAACACACACACACACACACACACACACAGTGTGTTCAAACTAGCTCTGATAAAGCCACTGTACACTACAGCACACTGTTAGAGACGAGCTGGTGATTTTATTTCCCACACATTACAAAATGAATTACACTGTGGTACTTCCAGATCTCAGTTAGAATATGCACTGAATGCTCTCTTGTATTATAATTTTTAATAGAAAAATAAGCTGCTGGCAGAGCTTTACACTCTTATTTCATCTTCTTTGTTTGTTCTAGATAAAGTGTGTTGACGTTTCTGAGGTTAGTGGAGATACAAAGGGATTCACCCCCACCTCCCTCCGCCAAATTATTATTTGAGTTCTGTGCTAATATTAAAACCTGCCACTTCTGATCTCATATGACAGAGAGCCGTCACTATGATGGAAAACTTTCGCTCCATGAACAGCAGAGCGAGACGACGATGAGGAGGGAGAAAATGTGTTTGGGGCTGACGTACAAGACAGACCTGAATGACTGGATGTGATTGGGTTTAATTAAAAAGCTGTGTCTGCCTGTCGGGCTGCGCTTTTTGGCTTGTTGTTCCATTGTTTATGCCAAATCTGAAAAAACCTCTACACAATGGAATACACAGTGAGCACTCTTTACTTTTTAATAAACCTCCAATCTGCACCTGCAGTGCGACACTAAATGTCCTCTCGTTCGTGGCCTTTCTTGATTAGTTGGTGAGCTTTCATCAAAGTGAGACAACAGACAGAATACAGATGACTTGAACACAGCTCAACTTTTTATCAAAGAGTAACTTCACACCTGCCGAAAAAAACGTGTTTTTCTTCTTGTTACTTCACTGCACTGTGCAGAGTTTGACACCAGAAGCTTCCACATTCATCTGCTGAATCTCAGTTCAACACCTGGGCGTACCTGCAGGATTTTGTGACATCACAACCAGTTAGGAAGCCAGTCACGGTGCAGTGTGAAACTTATTCAAGTGTGATGTGGAAACTTGAAGCCTCCAGGAGTTTTTTTAAATGAACAATATTTACATATTGATTGATTCTGGATGTTTCAGTGAGGCAGAAGGAGTAGAAAGAAATCACATGTTTAACATATATGGCCTTATAAAGTTGAAATAGCTAACATGTTAGCACAAAGCAACATTGCTGTCCCATTTGAGTCGTGTCCACCTGATGAATCTGAAGTCCAATATTCAGTCTCCTTATAGCTCTGGTTTGGTCTCCACCAACTCCTGAGAAACATATCTGGCTTTTTAGCTGCTAGATGTTCCACTTTATCCACCAGCCGGTCTCTGCGTCTGTCTGCTGTTTGCTGCTGAGCAGGTGGTGTACTGTGGCTTTATCAGAGCTTGTTTGATGAAAACTGCCGCCTGCTGCTGCTGGAACCAGTAGATCTGCCACAAAACCAAAACCGCGAGCTAAAAGAGGCTAAAAAGCTCAGCAGAACTGGAGAATGAAGTAGAATTCAGCGTTTACATACAAAATATAAATAAGTGGCACTTTAAATGTCATGTGGCACGAGCCAGTTTAGGAAGCACCGTCTCTTTAAATGGCCAATCAATACGAAGCTCAAGTAATTCAAATCCAATTGACTGAGTTTAATGTGTCACTGTAAGGAAGTCAAGATAGCGCAGGTTGGTTACTGTGGTGCAGCGGTCCAGAAGCCGGCTGACATCTGTCAAGAGACGGCAGCTTCTAATTTATTTAACACTTCAGCTTAGTGGAGAAAATAAAGTCGTGGTGATGGACTGGGACAAAGGGCCTCTGAGGCAGGGAAGAAGAATGAGAGAATTCATGACACACACGATGACCTGCATCCATAATCTACATTACAAGCTGTGAGACAGATAGACAGGAGAAATAAAAAGGGAAGGCAGAGAACTGATCCAGCAGGGACAGAAGTGTTTTATTTTTCCTTCTTTCTAACTGATTCTGCTCCTCTGTGATCAGTGTAAGCCTCAAGAAAAATGTATTTTGAATTGTTTTTCAAAGCAACAGCCAGTAACTAGTTTGGCCATTTTCTTTTGATTCCTTTTGTTCGATTTTTTTAAAAGCAGGCTGAAAGGAAGCGTTCTAACCACCACTCACCTTAGCCGGCCCTCCTTCGTCTCTCTCTTCCCATGAGCTGAGACGGTTTCTACCTTTGTGAATAACATCACACTATGCAATTATGATCCACTTCAGACGCTGTGTTATTTGCATAAAAATAAGTGAGTAAAGATGTCCAACGGATACATCCAGTGCGGTGAGGATAGAATAATCTATTTACATGTACATACAGATGAGTCATTCAGCTTTGTCAAACTGACCCAAAGGGAATCCAGCTAATGTTGGTATGCTTTTAAAACTTTACCTCAGTTAGCCAGCTGACAAACTCTATTCCAGAACTAGCACAGTACTTTAAGTGGTCAAAGTAAAGTAGACACAGGAATAGTAATAGACAGAAAGACTAAAGGGCAACACGCATTCACAGCATCGCAATGGATGCAGATCAGGCGCCTCCACGCACGGTACAGTACAGGGGTGATACAGAGTCTCCGATTTTACAAGTGAATGTTTTTTGGGTTTTTTCTGGGAACAAGTACTGGCCAAGCACTGAAGACGAATATCCAGTCTATGAGCGGCACTGATCCATGACAGTAGTAGCCGGCTATGGATCAGAGTTCAGATCAGGGTGAATAGACTGAAGTGCAGCTCACAGCAGGGATTAGTTATCCAACATCACACTCACTGACAAAATCTTTAAACCTCTGCCTTCTGATAAAACACACATAACCACTATAAAACACCAAAACTGCTTCTCCAACTTCTCCCTGAAGTATTTTACAATAGAAATATCACTAAAAACACTGACAGAGTCTCTTCATACGTCTCCCCACTGACACAACATACTTTCTGTCACATGTTCCTCTCACAAGGCAAACCGGCAAAAATCAGTTTAAAAGAATTACTCTCTTCAGAATAAGTCCACACTAGATTTTGGGAGGAGGAAAAATCAACTCTGTAGGTTGAAAGATGCAAATTCACATGTGCAACAAGCACATGTGACCAAACCAGAGATCATAGCCGGGTGTGGTCTGTTGAACAGCTGTTAAATGCTGTAATGCACAACGTACTGCATGGCACCAGTGCATCGAACAAATCACAGGCCTCCACTGTAACAAAACAGCGGGTCGTTCTTGAAATTTAAAGCAGCATTAACTGATGTTTCATTTTGCCACTTGGGGGCAGTGATTATCCAATCCAAGAAACAAGGTTGATGGTGCTGAGACTGCAGTAAAACAGGTCATAAAATCAAAACAATGAGCCGAAATACATCGAGTTGAGGGGAACTGCTGAGTCGAGTGATATTTATGTGTGGATCTGTCACTATGAGCGACTCCTTTCACATTACACAGAGTCACTTGATCCAATGTTAATATAAAAATATTGATTAGTGCAGCTAATTCAGTGATCCTTGAACACTTGATTGGTTGTTTTTGGTGCTTTTCAGCTGCAAAGTCCTGCACATTTATCCTACAGTATGGCCAACCTGTCTTGGCGATGTCGCCCCAGCTGCCCATTTATGTCAATAAAGTTACTTGTTGAACACGGTCCTCACTTGATATAGATGTCTATGGGTTCAAGTACCTACCACTAACTGTTTCAGGGCTGACTTCCCACCTTTATTCTGATTGTGTCTGCACTCGTGTTTCTGGAAATGGCTTTTGATGAAAGTATTGACCAAATGGGGGATGTTAAAATAATCCATCATTGAAGTGAAGTCAGGAGAGTTATGGAGGAACATCCACACCGTAGTTTTTCTTTGATTGCTTCTGCAAATGGCTCCTTAATCAAACCACAGAATGGGTCAAATGGTATTACTGCTGATTAGATGGCCCTGGCTCAGCCCTCTAAAGATGACATGTCCTCGACCTCTCTCATCATTCATTGTCTCTCGGTTTGTCTGCCCCTGTCTTTCTCTCTCACGTCCTTCTTTCATCTATAACAAGTTAAGTTCATTTTTTCTGTTGTTTCTCACTTAATTATTGTTCTTTCTCTCTCTGTCCCTCTCCATGTCTATTTACATTTCTTCTCTTCATCTCATTTGCCTCTTAGTCATCATTCTCCTTCCCTCGACCTTCTTCCTCTCATCATCTTCCTTTCGCAAAAACCCAGGTTACAAAACCAACATTCTACAATATTTGTACATGACAGCTATGGTATATAAGATTGTGGTTGTGGTGAATAAACTATGGGTATGCTATGGTTAAGGTTAGGCAACTTAAAAGTTCATAGTTAAAGTTTATGAAGGGCAACATTCATTTTTAGATTGTGATTATTCTCCACACACTTAAAGCATCGTATGATGCAAATAAAGTTCTTGTCAATTAGTCAAACAGCGTCTGAACCTCCCGCGCTTTTCCAACAGCAGACCTGAAAAGGAATAAATGTCCAAATATCTGCTTAGGAATCTTAGGCAAGTTATAAGTTATAAGAAACTATAAGAATCATCACACTCTCAAGTTCTCTTCAATATCAAAGTAATTCAGTGATAGCTGTCTGAACATAAATGGGTACACTGAAAACAGGACCTGTTAATAGCTAATTTGGCATACTATTAATCGTGCCAATTTGAAAAAATGTAAACAATATGGGATAAAAAAATGGGACTCCGACTCTGAAAAACCCGGATGTAGAGGTTTGATGCAGTTGTGCTTCTTTTGGTTTAGTCATTGAAACTGTGCAGCCTCAGGCCACATTCACATCAGCTTGTTTAAAGGGATTCATTTCACCTCTGGAGTATTTACTCATTCACTTCAGCTCGTTTGGCCAGATAAGGACAATGTGATTCAGACTGTGGGCACCAACTGGTGCTGCAGAAATTCAAGAGTGTTTAATAATGAGATGTTAGTGGAGGCGTGAAAAGAGGCTATCAGCCACATAAAAGATGGAAATTCTTTCTAGCAAGGCCACTCAAGTAACTGTGCTTTAGGCCAGCCGCAGATGAGTATCCACTGAGGAATTGTGTGGTGAAGAATTCAACTAATTCAGTTTAAGTCTTTGCACACTGGAGGTCAAAACCAAAACAGTGCTTTGTTTACTACACAAATGGGAGAAGACTTGTTTGGTGAACAGCATCCTTGGCCAGCGAGCTTCTCAGCACTGAAAAGTGAAGAGAATAAAAGGTTGTACATGTAGGATCTGGGTATGTAGTTTCTCTTTTTAGTGTAAAGTATCCATTTTTT